>JADBJO010008828.1:27873-58536 GCA_016801955.1 Conus betulinus
AAATATCGTGGTCTTCAGAATGGGTGGTCATCCATCAATAGACGGAAATTGGTGTTATGGGAAATACAAACGTTCAAGTAGTCAATTGATATAAATATTTGGAAATGTCATTTTAAACAAATTAAATATTTCAATATGCATGGGAAGTATCTTGTAGAAAAGGGGAAAAAGTGTCATTGAAATTCTGAAATCCTTACGAAAGCTGAATTGTATTGATTGTGGTGTATTTGGGAAAATATTTGATGCACAGATGAAACCTCTCCTTAAATAAGCAGCTGAAATTTGGGGCTTAAGTGTGAATTCACATATGGAGAAAGTGTGCACGTATGCTACGAAGCGTTTCCTTCAGGTGCCAAGCCATTCATTTAACACCGTTTTGTATGAAAAAATGGGCACATACCCTTTGTATATAACAACTTTTCTGAAATGTTTCAAGTACTGGTTGAAAATTTTGAAACTACCAGTCACGTTTGAGCAGGTAGGCCTATGATACTTATGATGCTTTTACAAATGGAAAGAGGTAAAGAAAACTGGGCTCATAAAGTAACGAACATTCTTTAAGAACAGAGTTTTGGAATCGCATGGATGGCTCAGGGAGTAGGAAACGAGCAACAGTTTATAGAAGAATTCAAAGATTGACTTATTTGTCTTTTAAACAGAACTGGCATTCAGATATAGAATGTAAAGAAGAGTATCACTGGTTCTTCTGATCTAAAATGTGTTTCTTTCAGAAATGTTTTTTTTTTTTAAATGTGATAACAGATAAATGGCACAGAATGAATTTTGGAAGATTCTGGTTAAGAACTTTAGGGTTCAATGCAAATAAAAGATGGTTTAAATGTGCAGCATCTACAGAATCACCTTGTCCTGCATGTGGATATATAGTTGACGACGAAGAGTATGTCTGTTTCACTGTACTGCGTGCAATCAAGTGCGGGCAGAATGCTTATTTTTCCACTTAGACGTAGCCAAAACCAAGATGTTGGTTTTGTGTTATCATCTGATGACGACCTTACAATTCAATCTGTTGCGAAATTCATTCCAGAAGCACAGAACATTAGACAGATGAAAGACAGCCACAGTCGTGTAATGTGTTTTAAGATATACGTGAATGAATACGAGGGATTTTTAAAAAAATGTCACATTATGTTTTGTTTGAGGGGATGGACGAGTAAGTCTATAATCTTACAATTTTGGTGCTTTTGTTCTTTTTTTTCTAATGTTACTACGGTATTAGTATGTTCGAGGATATCCGGGAATGTTCTGGTCGTATGCTTTTTTGTTCGCTTTTGATCTGATTTACACTGCATTTAACTGTGAGAGGGATTACGATGGTTCACTCATGCAGCTAGTGGAGAGTTTCATGTTTATAATATATTTTCTTAATTTTATGTTCCCATTTTCTTCATCTCCACCCCACCCCACACCCCTCACCCCCCTCCTCCCTCGTAAGTTAAAATCTTTGCCAAGTCATTACTGTGATGGCGGAGGGGTTGTTGGCCTGCGCTTGTTTTCCCCCACTATTAGATTGTTCGTCTTTCTATTTGTCTGACGTTATTCAAGTTTAAAAGGCTGTGCCAGTCTTGAATAAAATTTACTCTGAGTAAGGTTCTCTCTTGGGAGCAAGAGTTGCCCTACTTGTTTATTTGTTTTTTTTTTTTTTTTTTACTGTTCCCTGCCTCATTTTATTTTCAACTTCATTTCAATAGGTCGAAGTTACTTGTATTTGTTTCTGTCCGTCTTTGTGTTTGCCTTTTGATCTCCCTTGCATCCTTGAGTGGATCATCAGGCGTAGGCTCAAAGATTGTTCCCTACATGTTATATTGTTTGCATAATGTCTTTAGTTTTTCAGCAACATTTTTCCTCCCCACGCTTTCGTTTTGTTTCGTTTTTATACCCTTCACTGGCTGCTTTGGGGGAGCTGCTGGATTTTTCTTTGAACCCTTGGTGGTGAGAACACCACACAGTATATGGACTGTGGTGTGTCTCTATTTGACGCCAGGAGCACAGACACTATCAGCCGTGTCTCCCTCATGAGTCTGATCCAACGGACAAAGGCCTCGGAGCAGGCAATACATAATGCTTTTTCCTTTATCAAAATCTGCTTGTTCAGGGCTTGAAGTTTCAAAGGCAGTAATGATAGGAATAAGATCCTTATCTAGTGTGTCATCAAGAGTCTGCCAATCACAAAATGAAATGATGGTAGATCTGGAGATATTGAAGTAAGCTCTGTTGCACTTGGCTTGTGCTTAGGGTTGTCATGAATACGTGCTATTCTCCGTTCATTTAAAGAATATAAAGACGAGTCGACTATATTTTCAATAAAACGGTTACCAGTAATCAACTGGCAACATTTTTTCCCAAAACGGGGAATCGGGGAATGAGCATTGAAATCTCCAGTTACAAGATATGTATTTTTTTTCATCTGGTCTTAAATGTATTAATCGCAAGCATTCAGAATTAAGCTCGTTCGGTCCCCGTGGTAGATAGACGGACACAACAGTTAATACGATGTTATTATTGACCTGAACCCTGACTGCGCAGGAATATAGGATCATGTGTGTGTAATGGAACAGGACTTGCACAGGAGCTGTGTTTCTCTCCTTCCTTGAAGTAAATGGCTCCGTTGATTTTATCATTAGTGTTCCTCTGTTGAACAATGGAGGCAAAATATTAGCCAGCGAATGTAGGTAACTTATTTCTATGTATGTTTTGGGAATGTAGGTCAATACATTCCCAGTTTCTTCTGCAAGTTTTTTGTGTCAATTGGTTCAGGGAGGTTATAATAGATCGACAGTTGCAGTGAAATACCTTAAAAGACCCGTCTTTTAACATTAGAATTTTAGCTTTTCAACAGAAATTTAACTTGTCTTTTTTATATTAGTGTAAACAAAATTTAGATTGAGTAAATAACAAATGCACATTAATCAATGACTGTGCCAACGCAAAATAGATGATTGTGTATGCTGCACTTTCAATATGAATGTGGGTGATGCTACAGTCACAAGTGGTGCTGGTATTTGACAAAGTTCCACTTCGCCAGTCGCCCAGCACGCTGAACCTGTTGCTCCAGGGGCCCAGGCTGTAGAGCAGAGGATCCGGGTAGGGCTGGTAGTACCAAGATGGCTGATGTTGCGATCGTCGGGTCTTTCTGGGTCGGCGCCACAGCAGGCCTCTCACATGACGCCAAATGTTCCTGGCCAGGACGCTGGCACTACTGTTGGTGGGGTTGAGGCCATCACGGAGATGCCAGGAGCACGCTCGCATGTTGATCAGGTTGATGTCACTGTCTACACTTAGCTCCAATGTCAAGAGGGCGTTGAACAGATCTCTCTTGATGTTCAGTTGAGTATCTGTGACTGGTGCTACTTTGCTAATGATTATTTTGAGACCCAGATTTTTCTTTCTTTCTCTACGCAGATCTTTACTGCAGTCCGTGGATGTTGACTTCAAATCATTTACTCTGCAGTGGATCTGCAGCGCGCCTTTGGTATGTCGATTCAAAGATTTGTTGGCTGTCCTTCGTCTTGAATGTTTTCCATGGTTCTGTTTGGAATCCAAAGGAATCTCCAAGTCTCTTATAATTGACTTTGCTTATTACAGAATCGTGTAAAAAAAAAAAAAAAAAAAAAAGACTGGGCAGATCAGACTTCGTTCTTTCTTCTCTCTTCTTTCCTGTAAAAGCAGAATCATAATGCACTGTTGTTTTTTCGACGTTTTGTGTGTGTGTGTGTGTGTGTGTGTGTGTGTGTGTTTTACGTCACTTCGCTGTTTTTGTTGTATTCTATATTTCAATGAATCAGCACTTTCTTTGCCTTTGGGCTTTTTGGTCGGTCTTTTTTTTCTGTTGAGGGCCACTCTCCTGCTGCTCGGGGGCCATGGTACTACTCCCGAGCTGATTGCTTCAGCATGCGATGTGAACATTGGCTGTTCGGCAGTCTGAGTAGCAACGCTGTCCATTGTCGTCATTTTGTTCTTATTCATGACCAGGTCATTTTGTGTGTGTGTGTGTGTGTGTGTGTGTGTGTGTGTGTGTGTGTGCAGTTTTTTTACCTAAGCCCGAGCTTTGATTGCACATCATTTTGATTACTGTTTTCAGGTCAAAAACAGTACTCACAAGGCTTTCGCTAGACTTATTAGCAGGCCTGTTACTGGCAGATCGATGCGTTCGACGGGTGGTTTGGGCCAAGACAACGAAACAATCCTCGGCTCTCGATTTTCGTTGTTTCGTTTTCTTGGCTGATTTGATTTTTTTCGTAGATCGTTGGTGCCCAAAATTGTCAATGCTGAAGGACCACGCGTCCAGACTTGTTTTGGAGAACCTGGCCATTTTAAGAAACTTTGGCAAAATGTCAGCAGGCGTGTGTTGTTTAACTGTTTACCAAAGCCACCATCTTGTGTGTGTGTGTGTGTGTGTGTGTGTGTGTGTGTGTGTGTGTGTGTGTGTGTGTGTAACAGTGTAAATGTGTAACGCTTGCAAACCCCTATGGAATGTGTGTGTGTGTGTGTGTGTGTGTGTGTGTGTGTGTGTGTGTGTGTGTGTGCGTGCGTGCGTGCGTGTGTGTGTGTGTGTGTGTGTGTGTGTGTGTGTGTGTGTGTGTGTGTGTGTGTGTGTGTACTTTGTGTATGAATGGCTGTCCCCAGATCACAATGACGACCCATATCTTCTGGTTTAATGATGATATCTTGTCGTTGTCTCAGTCAGTGACTCTAGAGTTTTGTGATGTTCCCATAAGAGGGCTGGATTTTATTTTTGGACATGTCTTTTCTGCAGATTTAAATGCACAGTTTGTCATCACTGGAATTATCGAAAGGTGTTTGAAGGAAAATGTATTTGACGGGAAATGTAGAGCCTGGAAAAGATGGAGACAATGTCCAAGCTGTTCAGTGGTTGCGGCTTAAGCATAAATTATTTTCATGTCACCCATTCAGCGTAGTTTCAGGAAAAATCTATCATTATCAGGGAGGTCTTTTTTATCGCCCTGTCTTTTCCATTTTCGATATCATTATTATCGCTATTGATATTTTATGACATAATTACAATTAAGACAATCACAATTATTTGTATATGTCTTAGATTTTGCTTGACTCTCCTTTCAATTTCAATTTTACTAGTATTATCATTGTTGTTCTAGTTGCTGTTCTTGTTGCTGTTCTTGTTGTACTTGTTATCATCATCATCATCATCATCATCATCATCATTATTATTATTATTATTATTATTATTATTATTATTATTATCATTTTGTTGTTGTTGTGTTGTTGTTGTTTGTTGTTATCATCCTAATTATTATGATTATCATCATAAGTATTGTTATATTATATCATTATCAATAATGTTGTTGTTGTTGTCATTATGATTATTATCGTCATTATCATTAGTACTGTTGTTGTTTCTGTTGTAGTTACAAATCATTATTACTACTCCTACTATCATAATTATAGTGTTATTATGTTGAAACTATTCTTGTCATGTTTCTCCTTCCTCTCTTTCTTCTTCTTCTTCCGCTGTTATCACTATTACTCTTATAGCTACTAACATCATTATCATTATCATCCACACCACTATCATTATTGTTGTTCCTGTTGCTGCTGTTTGTGTGATGTGGTTCTTCTTTTCTTCTTCTTCTTCTTCTTCTTTCTTCTTCTTCTTCTTCTTCTTCTTCTAATTAGTGTCATTATTTGTTATTGTAGCAGTTGTTGTTATCATTATTATTGCATTATTATCATCATCTTTGTTATCATTATTATTGTTGTTATTATTATCAGTAGTAGTAGTAGTAGTAGTAGTAGTAGCAGTGGGAGCAGTAGTAGTAGTAGCAATAGTGGTAGTAGTATCATTATTATTACTATAATTATTATTATCATTAATATTAGATCATAATTAGCAGTATTAGTATTAGTATTAGCAGTAGTAGTAGTAGTAGCAGTAGTCAGTAGTAGCATCAGTAGTAGCAGGGCAGCATCAGTAGTACTAGTAGTTTCTCATTATTAGTGGTGGGTTGCTTGTTTCTGTGTGTTGTTGTTGTTCCTTGTTGTCGTTAGGTCATCATCATCATCATCATCATCATCATCATCATCATCATCTCTTCTTCTTCTTCTTCTTCTTCTTCTTCTCCTTTTTCTCTTCTTTTGCTTCTTCTTCTCTTCTTTTCTTCTTGTCTTACTTTCTTCTTCTTCTTCTTCTTCTTCTTCTTCTTCTTCTTCTTTCTTCTTCTTTGCTATTGCTACTACCATTATCGCAATCATTATTATTACCATTTGTATGTTATTAGAATTAGTATTATTATCAATTTAAACTGTGTTTTCTTTCCGTCAGCCTCTGCTCTTCCAGCTCTATTCCATAATTTTAGTTGTTCACCTGAAAACAATTTTGAAATGGTCAAAAAAGTGTTGAGTTGTGGGTATAATTTGTTTACTTCTTTTTTGTTTGGGCCACCCAGTGATTCTGTTTTTTGCCATTCAATTTCAGTTCCCGCCGCATGCAGTCATCCATTTTGAAGCATCGCATCAGCCAGTCAATGTAGGTGTGTGATCGTTTATGTACTTAATGTTTCCAGTCAAAACTACCATCTTGTGTTTCTTTGCTTTTGGGGTTGTGTGATTTCGGTATTATTGTGGGTTATCTTTTCGCCTTAAGTCAACCTCTTTGAAACCTTCAATTGGTTTAGAAATTGTCTCATTGTTGGGGTGTGTGATTTGCTAAGTTTACTATTGTTTTTGGGTGAAAACTAAGAATCTTCTTTCATTTTTTTTTTAGTTCTTGTCGTTTTTTGGTATTGTGTTCATTGATTGTTTATCAGATTTGTCAGATGGTGCTGGTACTCCAGGGATTAGAAACCATGACAAAAAGATGGCATTATCATTTAACATCAACTCGTGGTCGACAAATTTATAGGCAACACGTGGTTTTGAGGATTTTTGTAATGGATGGTCTGCTGCCTGCACTACACCTGACCACAGCCATCACTGTCACCTGACTGTCTCCTTGCATCGCGCATGCTTTGGCAGTTAGGGTGTTTTTGTCCTCTTTGTCTGTGTCGACCTATCCTCACATCCAAGAACCTGCAAACGCTGAACACCTTACTATAACTCCTGGTCAACTGAGGATCCTTGATGTTTGGTCCAGGTGCGGAATATCTCCTGAGTCAAAACAACACGGATATCATATTCCTTCAGGCCAATGCGTCTGGGTTGTGGGATCGAAGTTATCGTCGCTTATCGTCTGCTGTTCACCCAGGGTGTCATATACGGGGTGTGGGCCATGTCACTCCTTCTGTATACTGCATGTGCAAGTACCGCAGGGTAGGTTTGTGCGTGCTCATATACTCAACGCCTGTCACATGACTGTGGTTCCACGCACTGGAAAATTAAAGTATATCTAAGAGGCGAGGTTGCGTCGTTTCTTTTAGAATGCTATCTTCACGACACAAGGAAGACAGTTTTATCGACCTCATCCTCAAATAAAATGCGGATAGTATACATCGGGAAGACCGCAAATTGTAGTTACCATAGAGTCAAAATCAAACGCCCTGATTTTATTGTGAAAAAATTAATGGATGATTTCACATGCTTGATCACTCCATATTTGACAGTGTATAGTGGAATAAATACTCACTTACACCGAAGATTTGAAAATAAATATGACGTTACATTATAAGCTTTCAACTAACCTCTTTTGATACAGTAATGTGTCCTTGCATAGAACTGAACTACTTAGAACCCAAACACAGCTCTCAAAATGAATACGTTAAGAAGTATGCCCGTCTATATTGTCTATCACCTACCATTATCACCACACTTCAAAGCTTCAAATTAAGTTTGACTGTTTCATATATTCTAATGCTGGTATGATATTCTTCCTGTCCGTACTCCTACTCATAAAGGGCCTGTGAAGCTGCCCAGTGGTCTGTTCAAACTGTTCTGTGCCATGGTATTCTGAAATTTCAACCTCACCCTGCACTGTAACCAGCGCCTAGAATGCCACGAAGGACGGGATGAAAACAGGGGACTGTCCCTTCAGTAGTGAAGATTGCAAGGGGCTGGTGGCATCACGAAACAAGTGTTTCAAATTGATCCTGGTCGATCATTACATTCCCCATTGTATTTTCTTACATTGAATGCCACACAAAGTGGGTGAACAACTAGCAGAGTGAAAACCAAGAAGGAAAAGTCAGATTTCCGACACGCACTGTCAAACTATAGTAGATTTAAAGCAGCCATTGGCCCTAAGGTCGGGCTGGGATTCTGCGCCGCCGTTTTCATATAGCAAATTCCGTACCTGGTTTGACACCACCCTGATTTATAACATTAATCACTTCTATTTCCATGGTTTGTCTTTTGTGTCAAAGGATTTTCATTGGTATGTTCCTTCAAGGAGATTCCGTACTGCCTATGTCACAGAATATGGGGTTCACTTGCATATTAATTATGATACTATTATCATTTTGATAATATGCGAACTGGAATTAAAAGTCAAATGGTGTCTTTCATTCACCCATAGCGTTGGTTCATGCATGCTCCTCTGAATGTATCTGTATGCACACAAGACAGCATTTGGGTATTTCCACTGCGTATTTTGCTACACACCGATTTCTGTTGTGTGACGGCAAGAGTGACTGTATGAAAGAGATGGATGCAAAAAACCTATACATTTTTTAACGTTACTTGTGTGCAGCCTGACGACATGTCGTTTGATGGAGGACCATTCACCTACACTCCATTTAGATGTGATGACGACATGACAACATTGCATCACACTTTACTGTGTGACTTCAGATTGGGACTTCAGACAGGATTGTCCAGATGGAAGCGATGAGTCATTCTGTGAATTTTCATGTGCTGGTTTTCAGTGCTTGAACTGCCAGTGCGTGTCACTAAGAAGTCAACGCTGCAATCAATATACAGATTGTGTGGACGATTCTGATGAAGAAGTTGGATGTTCTGATGGTGCCCAACTACCATGCACCAGTCAAAGAGGAAGACATTACAACAACAGTTTTACGTAGATCTAGATGGGAACAGGTTACTTCACTCAACAGCTGATGAAACTGATGAGCTGTGTCCTGATGCTCATTACCAATGTTCCTCAGAGTGGCTGTACTGTCTGCCTATCTACACCAGATGTAATGGATTCTTTGATTGTATTCATGGAGAGGATGAGCATGAGTGTGAGACATACAGGTGCCCTGGTTTCTACCCAGTGTCGGGCTTCCAGCATCTGTGTGCATGGAAATCATCTGTGTGATGGATGGGGTCAGTGCCCACATCGCGTGATGATGAACTGATGTGTGACACGAGCTGCCCAGAAGGATGTCCAGTGTCAAGGTCATGTTTTCCTATGTTCACAACCGTTTCTTCTCTGGCCAGTTTCCTCTCTGTTGAGATACGTTAATTGCAACAGGCTCAAACATGTCTCTAACTGACTTTAAGACAAAATATCCATCTTATTGCCTTGGTTTTATCGCAATGTTTGATTAACAATATTTCACACGTTTACACTTTTAAATCTGAAGTACCTCGATCTCGCTCAGAACAACATTAAAATCCTCGACATGGCTGTTTTCCCTTCAGCTACCGAATCTAAGATTTCTTGCCATAGAAAACAATCCTCTCAGCAACATAACAGGTAAAACCACAAAGCTAATTGTTCGCTGAATTCACTGAACTGGATGAACGTTTCAAAAACGCATGTCAATATTCTGAACAACAATGATAATGATAATAATACACCCATCTACTTTCCTCAGATGGAAGGGGTAAATACTTCATATTGTGGTGTTGAAAAGGTTGATCGGACAATTTTGACAAATATGCCAAAAATCCAAGAACTGGATTTAAGGGGGAATATATTTGGCAATTTTTCCACTGGATCTGTTTCTTAAGATCAAATAAATTACAACGTATCTATTCATCGAACTACAGAATGTGCTGCAAGAATGTACTTCCTAAACACTTGGATGAGGGGAAACTGCTTTGCCCCTATCATTGCACTTCCATCATGCACATCACTTCTGCCAAATGAACTGTACAGAATCTTCTTTCAGCTGATTGCTGTGTGTCCGCTGTGGCAGGATGTGTGGCCTGCTTTCTAGTTTTATTCCACTATGAAGAACATGACTGGAAGCAGTTTTATGATGGCTATTACCCATTTGCAGTTTGCCGATATCTGTATGGGATGCCAGGTCATCGTTATTGTGCTAGCAGACCTCGTATTTCGGGGAAATTACATGCAGATGAAAAAGCATGGACTGACACAGCGTAATGTGCAGACTGGGCTGGCTTTCTTTTCCTTTTGTCTAGCTCAGTGTCACCAATGATTGTCTGGTTCACCACTTTGTATCACATTATTATCTATTATTTCTTTAATGATCTGTGCAGGTTCAACCAATATTCACCACTATTCAAAACAGCCGTAGTTTGTACAGTAGTGTGGATCATTGGCGTGCTGTTGGCATCAGTTCCCATTCTCCCTGGACTGTCACACTGGGGCCTTCAGGGCCAGTCAGGTCTGTGTCGTCTGGCTTTAGCTGATCACCATCATTCAGGGCAAGGATTCACATGGTTTACAGTGATTGTGGCAATTAATTTCATTATATGTTTGATGATTGGAACGAACTGGTCAAGGTATCATCTTCTGGCGAACACCAAAATACAGGATAACACTCAACCCCACACACCAGTTAGTGTATTCCTCTGTCCATGTTACAAGAAAAAGTGGCTGCCATAGATGCTTTTTGTTGGTTCGTATTCGGAGTGACTATGATGATAGGTTCTTGCGGTGTGTTGCTGATTTTGTTACGATCCATGATACCATGGTTATATTCATGTTACCCTTAAAACTCTGCTCTCCAATCCATTTCTGTACATGTGGACCGTGCACACACAAAGGCAACGTCAAAAGCAAGAAAAGAAATTGCTACAAGTGCTAAAAATTACGTGTTAGAATAAAAGAACACTCGGCTGTTAAAGTTAATGAACACAAAGATACATGAGCAACATTTAGAGACGTGTAAAAATGTGTACGCTTGTACAGCTGAATCTAATGCGCGCGCGCGCGCGCGCAGCGCGTGTGTGTGTGTGTGTGTGTGTGTGTGTGTTGTGTGTGTGTGTGTATTTCACACATGTACACGTATTTGCGTTTTTCGGTAAGCTAATTTAGATGTATGATAACACTGCTAAATTCAGTTGATAAATTACACCAAGAAAGAAGGAAACTGTTCTGTTACTCAGCTGATGTCTTCTATCATCTGTCAGCAGAAAGCAGAAAGCCTTGAAGCATCTTTAGCTACAATACTTTATATTACACAGCTTTTGTGTGTCAGGGAGATTGTTGGGGGAAACAAGTCCACGACTTTGATCCAAGTGACTGCGGCTTTGTATTGTTTGAAATCGTTTCAAGACTGAGTTTGGAATAAGGTGTGTATGTTTCTTTACTCTGTGCGTTAGAGACCCAGAATAAAGATGCCGATGGCTTTTTTCTTCCAGCCGAAGAACATTTGCTTTGTTTTGGTGGGAAGTTTTCGTTCTAAACGATTTCTTTTTTTTTCTGACTTCTGGTCATTTTAAATAACATTCATCTTGGCCATGTCAAAGATGAACCAGATTGCACATTGAAAGAATGTGAATTAGAAACTTAATGGTTTAAAATATCTCCTTTGGGTTTTATCTCCGTGTATTCTATTTATAAAAAATATAAAAGTGTCACACACACACACACACACACACACACCACACAACACGGACACGCGCGCACTTGGCAACACACACACACACACACACACACACACACACAATCCCACGTGCGCGCGCACGCGCACGCGCGCGCCACGCGCACGCACGCACGCACGCACGCACACACACACACACACACACACACACACACACACACACACACACCACCACCACCACCACCACCACCACCCAAGCAACAACAGCAGGAGCAGTGAAGAAGTTGAAGAAGCTGTCGTAAGTCCTTCAGCGTTGACAACATCCCTGCAGAACTCTTTGAACAGGATGGAGAGGCACTGACTGATTCACTACCCACAATCCGCAACAACATGTGGACACTAACTAAAAGCACACACCATGGGCTCAAGTATTCATGGTCACCTTTCCCAAGAGAGGAAAAACACCCAACACTAAAACAGTCCACGCTATCAGGATTCATTAACCGTGCCGGCAAATTAATTCTCAAACAGACAGCATTCTAAAGCAGATTCTGTTATTACTGAAGAACAAGCTGGAATCTGCAAAGGCAAAAAACACAATCCAACAGATCAACTGCACAATGTTTGCTGGATTCTGCAAAGGTCCAAAATACAATCAAGCAGATTTACACCCGCGCATGTCTTAAAGAAAACAAAAAACGCCTCAGGCATTAGAAGGATTTTTTTCCACATCTTCGTAACTTCAGAGGGTTTTCTAAATTGTCAGAGAGGCAGCGTTATAGGTCATAATGAATGAAGAAATTAAACTCCAGACAAAGGCTAATGAAATGAAAGCAGCTCAAGATGGCGCAAACGACAAATATATATACTTGTTGCCAACATCTCTAGTAATCAGCTGGAAATTTGTGCTTGAAAAGTATAGTGCGGCGTAGATCCAGAAGTTTAGGGGGCCGCCTAAACTCCGTGTCATCTTCAAATACTGATCTGTGTGGCCTAAAAAAGTAAACAAAACCAAGCTTAATAAAATAAAAATAAAAAAGTTTTGGAGCGAGCGCTGCTGGAAACAGTGTGCAAACTGCCGAAGAGGGACCTCATCGGTATGAAGGTGAAACACTCAAAATAAATGGGGCTGACATGGTGAGTGAACTTGAAACATTGACGAATGTAATTCGAAGGCTGTGTGATAGAATTTTCGCGGCTCAAAATAACCATCAGTGAGCAAAAAGCTGCGATCGAAAAACTGAGCGCAGAGGGCCTGTTCCGATAACAGCGTTTGTCAATAGGCAAAACCAGACGGACGTAACCACCTACCTCTGGTTACCGCTCCTATGCGGACGCTGTCAAGGTAGTCCCACCGGTCCCTACATCCAAGACGACATCTGAAAAGATCTTAGGGCTGGTGGACTACGAAAGAAGAAAAGTCAAAAAACAAAAACAAAACAAAAGAAATAGCCCAAAGACCAGTACTGAAAATTACGTCACTACCAAATTACGTAGATAAAGTGACACCAAATAGAACGCCGAAGTTAACTCTAAATCAATGCCGGCAAAAAAATACGATTCCCTCGATACTCCCCGTGTCCTTTATTCTTCATGACTCCTACGATGACCGAGTCAATCCTACACACCCTGGGAATGGCTTCTGGACTACAAGTGGCTGCAAGGAAAGCGTTCACCACTGACGACATCAAGAGGTTGCTGAAGAAGCAAGTCAATCGCTGCAAAATCTTGCTCCAGATTGTTGTGGTTCTGCACACAGGATTCAACGACCTTAAAGGAAAAGATGCCGCTGTGTGGGGAAAAGACATGGCTTCTCCCTGTGTGAAATCTGTCCAGCAAATCTTCCCACATCCCCATGGTTGTTGTGTGCAGCACAAGTCAATCCCTGTCCAAACTCACAACATCTTGAAGCAAAACGGGTGATATATAATGCGCACACCTACTGTGAATTAATTAGAAAAATGCAAAAAAAAAAAAAAAAATTCATGTGGGTTACGAACAACATCAAGAAGTATTATCACCTTCAAGATGATCTCCACCCAAACGGCGAAGGATCAAGGCTACTGGCAGAAACCTAGGCCGTCATCTACATCGCCTCTTCTACAAGGATCGACCACGATGCAGACAGAGAGGTGGAAGATTCAGCAGCACCCAGGGATTTAACTGCAGTCCACTGGCCTTCCATACAGACCCCACGATCCTTACCCACCGCCAAGAATGTATTTGTCTACCTCCTCTCGCGGCATTCCGTCACAGACCATCGGCATCGTCGGAAAAATATCCCTAGTCCTTACTAGTGATCAGTTTTTCCCCCCCTTTTTTTCCACAAGTGACATATTGACTTATAGTTATACAACTATGAACAAACAGTATATAACAATTTGAAAATATTACAGTGGAATGCCGGATCAACTCTGCATATTTTCTTTCTTGCCCTTTGAAAATTACGTACACAGGGAAATTTATTGTGTGTTAGCGCTTCAATCGCTAAATGTTGAAACCCATTCAAAGCTTCCAAATATTATTATTTCTACTATCCACCGCTAACACGTAAATATTTGAAATGAAAGGTGCAGTGCGCTATTTATGTTAGATGTGATTTACAATTTTTCCACAAGTTTTTCTATGCCCAGGACTACAAGATTCTGAAGACTGTGTTTTTCCCTGTAGGTTCTGCGATAAAAAAGTTAATGACACACCTCAGTTTATAATGTCATTTCAGTGGTATGATCCCTACGGCCCCAAAGATGAAATACAGACAGCGGCTTGAAAAAACAGCGATTTTTCACTTCTAAAAATGGATAATTCTTGGCGATTTTAATGCTCATGCTCCTTTTTTGGGATACAGAATGTTTCAAAAGTGTCTTCTAACAGATTCTAGAAAATATTGTTGATTCCAGTCTAATCTTGTTAAATGATGGACGAGTTACTCAAATCCCCGATGCATCAACACACAAACCAGCTGCTATAGACTTGTCCGCTGGTATCTTTAAGTCTAGCAATTGATTGCGATTGGTCCACTGGAGAAGACTGCCTTGAAGTGATCACCTTCCAATCACAATAAATTCGAATAATGAAATAGCACTGACATATCAGATGTTGAGACAAAATCCCAATTTATATTATAAATTAGCCTATTGGGAAGCTTTTTTGCAAATAGTCTGATGACATATAATACAACGTCGATTGAAGATGACACAACATCGATGTGTTTTTTGTTCAAATTTTGCCAAAATATTGATTCAAGCTGCTGATAGTGCTATTCCAAGGAGTAGATATAGTAAACTTGGTAAATTTTGTCGGTAACGTGTGGTGGACTGAAGAATGCCTATTAGCTGTAAAATCAAAAACGTCAGGCTTTTAAAAAGGTGGATCTGAATAAGACTGAAGAAAATTTTCAGACTATGAAACAGGAAAAAAAAAAACGCTGTAATAAAATAATCGCTCAAGCAAAAAAAAAGACATATTTGGGATGAATTTTGTAAGAAGGAAAATCACAGAATCAAAGACATGTTTTAAAGTGTGGAAAAAGGTATAAGAAATGAAAAATGGTCACAAAAAGCAACTTTACCCCAATTAAGCTTGAAAAGGAATTTCCTACCTCTTATGAAAAAGCTGAGGCTTTTGTTGATTTCTTTCCTCAGAATAGTTTGTTTTCATCTCTGCAGGCAGAAAAATGAGCAACATAGATTGAAAGAGAGAACCAAAAAGAGGACTATTTGGATCCTGATCCAGTTGCAGATAATTTTTTAATCCTCCAATCATCATGTCTCAGAATTGTCCGAAGCTTTGTCATCGCAGCCAGTCTCATCTCAGAACTCAGCAGCTGTCTAGATGGCATTTTCTTCTTCAATGCTAAGTCATCTGCCATCTTCCTGGAAACATGTACTACCCTCGTTTGTTTCCAAAAAATGTTGGAATAATGGCGCTCTCCCTAAAATTTGGAACAGTTCGGTGGGTCATACCAATTTTGAAAGAAGGCAAGATAAATACTTCTGTAAGCAGTAATAGACCTATCTCTTTGTCTCCTTATGTCGGGAAGCTTCTGGGAAAAAAAATGTATTGAAGCGTCTGATATCATGTACTATTGTGAAAAGAACTATTTGCTTCTAGTCCAGCAGGCTAGTTTTAGAAAGGGTCGATGCACTACAGACCATCTTGTAAAACTTGCAAACCAATTTAAAAAAAAACAGTTCGTCCACAGACAAAAAAGTACGCTGGCTACATTTTTTATGTTAAAAGCCTATGACAGTGTTTGGCATGCTAGGTCTGCTTTACAAAATTAAAAAAAAAGGTGGGTATTTCAGGCAACATGTATTAGTATACATAAAAAAAATTTCTTAATGGACAGACAGTATGTCTAAGAATTGGTACATCAATTCTTCCTCAGGTAACATTAATATGAGTATTCCCCAAAATGGTTTAAGATGTATTATTCCTTGTAGGTAACTCTAATAGGGGTATCCATAAGGATCAAATTATTGTCCCAATTTTGTTTTCAATTTTCCTTTATGATCCTTCTGCGCTGTCCAAAAATATCTATGTAGTTCAGTATGCACTGATGACATCGCGATATGGATGCATACTAGTTTAAGAAAGCATACAAGAAGTTCAATAGGTCATTGATCATGTGCAGAATTCATATCAAATATGAATTGGACAATTATATTGCACAATAATAAAGAGAATGGGCTTGAAATATCTGGTGAAAAAAAACTGTTTAATGTTGTTTGACAATGGAGAAAATCCACCTGTACTACATATTTTTGAATATAGATGGCACCTTTTTTGTGCACTATCAGAAATCAGTCAAATTTGGGGGAGTCCTTTTAACGCCAAAATCTAAGCTGGAAAATGCATATAGAAACATTGTAAATACTAAAGCTAGAACTAGACTAAAATTTTCTTAAAATTATTGTTAATTGGCCAAACCGTGGGGGTCCAAAACTAAAACCCCTTTTGCATCTTTCTTTTGGCTCTTGTCTGCTCCAAGAGAAAGTATGGACAAGAAGTTTACTTTATCAGCGCCAAAGTATCTTTTTAAAAAGTTACAACAAAGTATGACAGTAAAGCTATTAAAATAGGTTTAGGAGTTCTGTAAAATAATACAAATACATATAAGGAGCTAACAAGCGGAAAGGGCGAATATCTTACCTTTATCGGAGCAAAGATGTCTAGAAGTACCAAATATGTTCATTCGAAGCTTGTCAGTAAAAAATTCAGTTACTGATGATATTTTTTTGAAATTCGAATAAAGATTTTCCAAGTAGAGCCAAGGACATCCTCATATATTCAGTCCATAATGAATTATATCACAGAACGTATGTCTAAGTGTAGTGTAGATTTAACATCAATTCCAGAGTCCCCCACAGTTCCAATGCGATGCACATCCTTGGGAACACTTGAGTGGAAATTTGATTATGAGTATACAGTCTCAAAGAAAACGAAATTATTAACATTTATGGAAGCGTACGATGTGAAAGAACACTTAGAAAATTCCTATCCTAATCACCTTATAAAATCTATACTGATGGTTCAGTTATGGGGCACAGCTGATAGCGGTTCTGGTTTCGTTATTCCAAGTCTGAATATACGGAAAACATTTTACCTCGGAAAGGGATTTTCATATCACTGCACTCAGAACTGATGTATGCTATACTGATGGCTTTATTTTTGTGTATATATAGTTATCTCCAATATCCCTTTTCTTTAGTGTGCTGTTTTGTGTTGATTCCAAGTCTGTTTTTGCAATCACACTGCAAACTTGAAATTGTAAGGCCAGACAAAATTTACTATACGAACATAAGGTACCTGATACACTGTATTATCTCTCAGGGTATTTCCGGGTAGACTTCTGTTGGATTCCTTCAAAATGTGGTCTCAGAGGGAATGAAATAGCAGATATCCGAAATAGTAGATAATTTAGCTAAACTTGGCTGGTGCACAAAACTGTTCAGAAATGTGGTGCTAAATTTGCCAATTACATCCTTTCCAAGTGTGAAAATACTATTCAACCTGGAACAACTACGTTTACAAAACCTTTTTCTGTGAAAAATGCTACACACTGCCTAGCTGCTCAACGCCTCTGGCTAAATTATCACAAAACAAGGGCTGAACACATTGTAAGAGACCAAATTTCTCCTAAAGTTGTCTGTGTCGCTGTTGGAAAATTGAAATATCTGTGTACACACCTTCTATTAGATATTGTCCAGTTTTAACTAAAATGTATAAGGCCGAAAGGTATCAATTCTTGACAAATATGAAAATGAGATGTCAAGTAGGGTTCTGTCTGACTCATGCATAATTGAGTTTGCTGCCACTTTAAGCCAGTTCTAGATGTAGCTAGACTGTTATGAGGGGTCCTTAACTGGATATGCTGTTTCCTTTTTCATAGGTATATGCAAGACTATGTGTTGAAAATTGAGTTTAAGTGATTTTTTTTGTACTCGTAACTAATAATCAGCTGCACGGATGGAAAGAACTGTAAAAAATAAACCACTAAACAACCACTAAACTAATGAACACTACCCATCGACTATCCTCCAAACTCAGCAATGTGGATGTTCACAAACAGGATGTATTGGGTTGGGTTCTACACATCAGTTATAGTATGAATACAAACAGGCTGTCTTCTATCATCCCACACTTTTCCTAACATTCTGGTACTCATTAAAAGACGTATGAGGCATCTCGATCCCAGTCGGCAAATTCAAGAACCCTTCGCTTGTGCCAAATGACATCTCTGCTTGCCAGAATGTGGTGAGCACGATTGCAGAGCCTGTTGGAAAGCCTAGATGAGTATGCGTTAAAAAAGATTAAGAATTGAAGCAATCGCGCTGCAGAGACCGAACATTGATGGCCATCCACAACACAACTATGACAACTGGTTATTACCGATAACAGGACAAAAGTTATGAATTTGTTCAACACACTAATTTACCACCATCACTAGCGATGGGAATTCAAACCAAAAAAATCCTCTCAGGGACAGGCAAGACAGCATCTGGCACAGTCCATACTGAAAGCCCTACTGGGAGGATAAAACATGAAATGCCCATTACAAGATAAACACTGAGAATGATAAAGAGAAAGCCAGAGAGAGAGGGGGGGGATTATTTCACTGAGAGGGAGAGAGCGAGATAGAGCAGAGAGAGAGATAGAGAGAGAGAGATCGAGATAGAGAGAGAGAGAGAGAGATTTGCGTTAAGAATAGACTGATAGAATAATAGATAGAAGGTAGAAAAATAACATAAGACAGACACCAGATAGACAGGAGACAGATAGATAGATAGGACACACAGACATATAAATAATAGATCGATAAATAAACAGACGAACAGATAGACAGATCTTCATGCATGCAATATGAGACATGAACCATGGTGGCAGGATTCTGTTTAAGAAGAACCCCAAGCCATGGAAACGAGCTGTATAATAAACACATCAGATATCATATTCCAATGCACCATTAGAACCAATCATCTCAAGCGTACACTGGAGCATATGATGATCATCCTGTTATAACATGAGAAAAAGAAAACAATAATTGTACGGCCATCATCAGTGATTATCGGAACTGTGCTACAGAATAAGATCATAAAATCATGAATTTCAGACAGGTTTGTTTCAATACACATATAACGCTTCTAAGTTCTAAAAATATTATTTCAACAAATTACTCATACCTTTGCATCCAATAATCAATTTTACAATTGAGATGAACATAACCAGAATATACACACTAATATAATAATAATAATATATACTAATTATATATATTATATATATATATTATATATTCTATATATATTATATATTACAAATCATCCCGCTCAATATTGACTATATGAAATATAGTTAGACTGTCCATTTGCTGATACCACTTCAGGGATGTTGAAGTGTCATCTTCATCCACATAATGCACGGGATCTTCTGTAAATCAGATGTTGTGTAAATGTTCTAATGAAAACCAGGATGTCGCAAATTATAGAGACAGTTTTCTTACCAATTATGTTTAAAGGATGCACAGTGGACAAGTCATCAAAACCAGACATCCAGATACCCCCATAAGTAAATAAGAGTGTCACAATCAATCATGCAACCACTGACAGAATGGCCGGTTGTCAAATGGTTTAGAGCATTTAGCACTGCATATTTGATAGTCGATGAGAGTTCGAACTACTTTGAGGTCGGATTTGTTCTGCTTCAAAACCACTTTGTGTCCATCCAAAAAACCAGCAGTAACGTGGTACCTGATTCTCAGTTCAGAGAAGTTATTTAGAGGCAGTGGGAAGGGAGATACTTCATAGGCCCATACGGCCCATAGAACTTTTACCCATGACACTGCGTAGCACACGGTCCCAAATATTTCCCAGTGTCACCATGAACATATAATCAACATATAACCATACGTATAAGGCAGCACAGTCCGCATCCAGGTGCAGAATGTTGACATGGATATATTACACAATCACGTAACCAGCAATCCAATACACAGCATAAAAGTATACACACGTTCCAATGGTGCACACACTATATTGTCCTTAGCAACACCCAGTTGAGTTCAAACTACCCAGCTCATCAATTAGATGACTAACAACATGATGCAAACAAGTCGAAATGAGGCAAGTGTGATATTTACGAATATCCTCAAATACTCACTATTCAACTTGTATTGAAAGAGTTCAACATACATATGTTCCAGGAGTGGTAATGGGGTACTTCACCAATAAGTATTGCACAAGCCGATTTGTGACCAGTGCAAAAAAAAAAAACTTAAGAGAATCATTGAGGGGGGAGGATAGAAAGGACGACAGAACACAAAAAATACGGAAAAAGAGAAAACCATGGACTAACAACATTGTAGATTGTGAAGAGACTACATGCTGAGATCTACGCCTTGGCACACATGCCATAACGCCTTGAGAGATCTGAGTACATATATTCAGTGCGACGCCCCCAGGAATTTATAGATAATTAAGGAAGAAGATATATGATTCCACACAACATAGGCTGATATATCACGAACATTATTCCTATGAACACAATGATAGAGATTGTTACGGTGGCACATACTTTAATGTTAAAATAGAAATACAGCAACGCAATGCAATCGGAAACTTGTCTAGTTTCCACGACTTCACGTGCAAAAGCAAACACACCACACCCATACACACACATACACACACGCGCGCAGCGCACGCGGCAGCGCACGACACGCACGCTCGCCACACACACACACACACACACACACACACCACACACACACACACACACACACACACACAAAGACAAACAGACAGACATACACACACAACCCAACACACACACACACACACACCACACACCACACACAACCACACACACAAACCAAACACGCACGCACAAGCACGCACGCACGCACCGCACAAGCACGCACACACACAACACAACACACACACACACACACACACACGCTCCACAACACACACCACACACACACACAACACACACCCACACACACCACAGCACACACACACACACTACCAACACACTCGCGCGGCGCCGCACGCACGCACGCACGCCGCACGCAACACACACCACACACACAGCCACACACACACACACACACACACGACACACACATCACACACACACACTTTAACACACGCACGTGTGGCGCAATATATAATATATAATATATATAGATATATATATAGTAATAATCTATATATATATATAATATTATATATAACACAAAAAATATAGATATACAAGAGAGAAGAGAAGAAGAGAGAACAAAAAAAAAGTAACAACAAAAAAAAGAGAAGAGAGAGAAGAGAGAGAGAAGAGAGCGGAGAGAGGAGGGAGATAGCGCGGGAACTACAAATAATTTTTTATTTTCAGCTTTCACATAGGCAGAAAAAACTGTTTCTGCCATGATTGTTCATTATATGGAAAACAGTTCCACCCGAAACATCAGTCCCACTTTTGTCTGACGGGTTAATATTAGAGACGGATTGTACTTTCGATTACCCTCAGTTGCAAATAGATACGGAAGTAAAAAATATGGTTGCACTTCCGCTCTTTCACAAAGCTGAAAACGTGCTATGGACATCAAAAGGGAAGATTGAATCCACCAGTCCCGGCGTCATCATTCAGCTGATAGACATTTTCAGGGAGTGTTGCTCAAAGGTCCTGACTACTACTGCAGGCGTTCTTGTATTTCGAAGGCTGCCTTCTAAAGGTAAGTATTGTTGAGACAACTTTTAAATAACGCGCGATATGAAAGAATATTTCAAAACGTGTCGAAGTGTATTTCAAAACGCCGTTGGTGTGTGTCGACACGTTTTGAAATAAACCGCACCAAAAATCAATTAACTAAATTGGGACCTATCTTATGAGTACAACCATATCAGGACAAAAACCACTGGTCAAATCACTACCTATAGCAGGACAAAACATCACTGGGCAAAATCCCACCTATGAGGGCAAAAACCACCTGACTGACAAAGCACTACCAATAAATGCAGTACAAAACCCACTAGACAATAGACCACCCGTAAAGGAGAAGAAAAAAACACACACACTGGACAAAACAAGTCTTTGTGCCCCCCATTCAGGACCAAACCACTGGGAAAAACAACCCATAGCAGGAGAAAGCCTACGAGACAAAACACTACCATGAAGAGACAGCAAAATCCACTAGACAAGACAAACAAGTCCTTTGTGCAGTGTCATGTTACGTAGCCTCACATCACGGCAGATGTGACGCTCCATCACATTTAGTCTAGTGATATGAAACATTTTCCCAATGCCATCAACTAAAAAGGAAGAATATTCATGTGGCTTGACTAGTGTAGCGGCGTCCCCAATAATGTGAGGATTACTCAGTAAAATGGACAAGGGTGGTCACTGGGCGAAAGTGACCACTGAGAGGTAGTTTCATAATAAGGGCGGTAAGGTGCTTGGTCATGTATCTTTGAACACTGAGTATGCACTCACTAGGAGGAGGGAGGAAATAATTAGTTTTAGCCCAGGAGATGGCCTGAAGACTCGAACCTGTTAGGATGTTTGGTACGGGGTCCTCACCGCTGACCAGGTCATTACCAGATGAGCCATAGATAGTTGGGGAGAAGTGGAAAACCTTAAGAAAGAGAAAGAAAGAATTCATATGTTGAATTGGGAAGCAGGTTACTTACACGAACCTTATTCGTGTTTCAGCCTTTCACCCTTTCACCCTTCACCCCGTCAGCTATTCCTCCTCTGATGATGCGGACGGCATCTGTTTTCTCAAGTGCTGAGACGGATGTTTAACGATGGCATGGTGTGGGGAATACACCGATAGTCAGCCCAGCAAATAGAAGACCCCGGTAGAGGAGTCGGATCTCATCGTTTCCCAGTGACTGGAGAGTTCAAGGGGCAGGCTCTTTTTCTGATGCGGGACAGGGCATCATGACAGTAAGGGGCGAGTGCTTTCTCAGATGCAGGAATGGCCATATGAATACATGGATTGTTTATTCATCCGGTCCTGGATGATTGGGCCAATGTTGTGTAAAAGGCGCCTAACTTTATATTCATTGGAGGATGTATGTATTCGTTCTTTAGCAGAGAGGAGGAAATCTAGAAAAGTCTTCATTTATATACATTTCTAACTTGATTTATCTCTCAGATGCGAGCGAGATAGAGAGAGAGAGAGAGAGAGATGAGAGACGAGAAGAGAGAGAGAGAGAGAGAGAGAAATATGTATAGAATTTGTTTGATAACCACTCGCGTGTGACGTTGGAACTGTTCAATCATTTAGAGTCGTGTTTGCCCACGGAGAGAGGGAGAAGACTAAAAACATTCTGTAGTGGCCTTATGGTTGACTGAGGGATTGCGTGTGCGTATGAGAGTAAATGCCTGTCATGAATTGCGTGTTGCAAGGAGTGACGTGTGGCCTGCAGACGTTATTAAGGACGAAGAGACACCGGAAAAAAGCACTACCGAGAAGCCATTTGAAATAAATATTTCAAAAACATGTCGACCCAGACCAACGCGTTTTGAAATAAAGCCGCATGTTGAACCTACAATTCACCAAAATATTTGACTACAACCATTTAGGACCAAAACCCACTGGTCAATACATTACCATAGCTGGACAACACAACCACTGGACAAAAGACTACCTTCCATCTATGAGGAACAAAAACCTACTGGACAAAAGACTACCCACGCAGGGCACAAAAAACCCACTAGACAAGAGATCACCCATAAAGGACCAAAAAATACTGGACGAAACAAGTGTTTGTGCATACCCATTCAGGACAAACCCATTGGATAAAACACACCCCTTCCAGGACAAAAAAGCCCAGACACAAAATACCCCGCCATGGGCTTTTGTCATTAATGGTTGTACACAAAGACTTGGACCGAGTTTACTTCAAAATGCGGTTTTGTTTCAAAACGTGTTGAACGGACCAACGCATTTGAAATAAACTCAACGCGTTTAAGATAATTATTTCAAAACGTGTCAATAGTGTTTTGTCCACCGTCTCTTGTCCGTGATATAAGTATGCCCAAAGATTTGTTTGTCCAGTGGATTTTTGTCATTCATGAGTGGTATTTTGTGTAGTGGGCTTTGTCCTGCATGTGTAGTGTTTTTGTTTTTGTTGTTGTATTGTTGTTGTTTTTCAGTGGGTTTTGTTCTAAATGGACTGCACAAACACTGGTTTTTGTCAAGTGTTTTTTTTTTAGCCTTTAGGTGTGGTCTTTTGTCTATGGTGGCTTTTATCCTGCGTGGGTAGTGTTTTGTCCAGGAAGATTTTTGTCCTAATGGGTGGTGTTTTGTCCAGTGTGTGTTTTGTGTCTGCATGGGTAGTGTTTTCTCCAGTTGGTTTTTGTCCTGAATGGGTTGTACTCAAAGACTTCGGTCAATATATTTCAAATTGCGGTTTTATTTCAAAACGTGATGACACACACCAACGCGTTTCGAAATAAACTCGACACGTTTTGAAATAATTATTCAAATCGCGTCGTTATTTCATAACGTGTCGACTCCCACCAACGCGTTTCGAAAAAAAAACGACACGTTTTGAAATAATTATTTCAAATCGCGTCAGTAGTGTTTTGTCGGTATCTCTTTGTACTTAATAATACTGCACAAAAACGTTGTTGTTGGTTTAGTGGGTTTTTGTGTTTCATGGGTCGTATTTTGTGTAGTCGGATTTGTCCTGCATGGGTAGTGTTTTGTCCAGTAGGTTTTGGTCATGAATGGGTATGCACAAAGACTGGATTTTTGGCCAGTGTTATTTTTTTTGTACTTTGATGGTGGTCTGTGTCTAGCAAGCTTTTGTCCTGTGCAGGTAGTGTTTTGTCCAGTAGGTTTTTGTCCTCAGGGTGGTATGTTTGTCCAGTGGTGATTGTGTTCTGCATGGGCAGTATTTCTCCAGTGGTTTTTTGTCCTGAACGGTTGTGCTAAAAGACTTTGGTTAATTTATTTCAAATTGCAGTTTTATTTCAAAATGTATCGACACACACACCACGCGGTTTGAAAATAAACTCGACCGTTGTTTTTGAAATAATTATTTTAAATCGATCAGTAGTGTTTTGTCCGGTGTCTCTTCGTCCTGAATAATACTGGCAAAACGTTGTTTTGTCTGTGGGTTTTTGTCCTCCACGGGTGGTATTTGTGTAGTGTGGGCATTTGTCCTGCATTGGGTGCGTTTTTTCCAGTGGGTTTGGGGTCCTGATAAGTGTGCATAAATATTTGTTTTGTCCATTGGTTGTTTTCTTTTTTTTTTCGTGGTTTTGAGTGTTTGTCTTTTGTCCAGTGAGTCTTTTGTCCTCTGTGGGTAGTTCTTTGTCCACGAGGTTTTTGTTCCTCATGGGTGGTATTTTTGTCCAGTGGTGTTTTGTTCTGCATGGGTAGTATTCTCCAGTGAATATTTGTCCTGAATGGTTGCACTCAAAGTCTTTGGGTCAATTTATTTCAATTTGCGGTTTTACTTTCAAAAGGGTGTCGACGCAACATCAACGCGTTTTGAAATAAACTTGACAAGTTTTGAAATAATTATTTCAAGTCGCATCGTTATTTTCAAACGTGTCGGGCACACACCAACACGTTTTGAAAGAAATAAATGCGACACTTTTTGAAATAATTATTTCAAATCGCGTTAGTAGTGTTTTGTCCGGTATCTCTCTTCATCCTTAACAATACTCCACAAAAACATGTTGTGTCCAGTGGAATTTGTCCTTCATGAGTGGTATTTTTTGTGTAATGGGCTTTTGTCCTGCATGGGTACTGTTTTGTCCAGTGGGTTTTGGTCCTGGCCAGTTCATCAGGGCAAACAGACTGCGGAACATGTGGTGAGGTCGTTCAATTCCCTGACGGTCTGATGTTAGGTTGTTCCAGATATCCACACCGTCCCAGTAAATCATGCCTCCAAGCCCTTGATGTCACAGTGTTGTGTTCCAGACAATGATGTGGTGTGTGTGTGTGTGTGTGTGGGTGTGTGTGTGTGTGTTGTGTGTGTGGAAGGGGGGGGGGATGGAAGGGAGTGTTAATTCAAAGTAATGCTGTTGCTGTATACATTGATTTTTCAGGTTTGATGTACATGTATTTTCATTTTCATACCTGTGATTTTGTCAGGAAAAGTATTGGCACTGACCTGGCAAAATATGCTTAAATTCATGTCCGTCAGCTTTTCTTTGAAAACAATATGAGTAAAATGGGAGACTATGTTATCATACTCTCTCTCAGTGTTGTGTGTGTGTGTGTGTGTGTGTGTGTGTGTTGTGTGTGTGTGTGTGTGTGTGTGTGTGTGTGTGTGACAGAGAGAGAGAGAGAGAGGAGAGGAGAGAGAGAGAGAGAGAGAGAGAGAGGAGGGGGGGTTAAATGTTGGCACTTTCTTAGTAAGTATAAATAACCTGAGCAACATCAAACGTTGCAGAAGGATGAATAAGGTTAGGTCTTTTCAGTTGCCCTATGCTCTCAGGGTTAATAAATTTGTACCGGCCGTAATTCTGCTATTAACCTTTTTTCAGCAATAAATTCAATATAAAAAGTCATTTTTATTTGTATCCCAAGTACAATAACTGCTTTATGCACAGATAAATGTCAAGATCAGACCATTTCATGACGTTTCTTGGAAGCGGAAATACTGCTTTACTATATTGCTGAATACAGAACTAACCTTGACCACATAATTAGAGTGAAACATCATGCCTGCTATATAAGTAAATAAGTCACATTGATGATGAGCCAGGCTCTCTATACGTAAACGACCTGCCGATTTTGAGAGATAAAGAAAGAAAAAAAAAAAATAGGAACTGTGACAGATGTTTGACAGAAAGAGATGTTGGGCCGAAATTTTCACATTCCCGTTTCTGTTTCTTTTTCTCCCCCTCTTCCATCCCCTTCCCTTTCCTACGCCGCACCCTCGTAAAAGAAAGTCTTCCACCAGTGGTCTCACATTCTACAAATAGGTCGTGCAAGCACTTGCCAGAAGTGAGCTCCTAACATACCGGGCATCTTTTAGTAGGACTTTAACCCCAGCCTGTGTCAGTTCCTTTCGTCTTAACCATGTTAAGTCCTCTTTCTGAACCCACTTCCCCTGCCGCTCCCTCCCACCTCTTTGCGGAATGAACCTGTCCCTCAGTCTGGGGACACACCAATCACTGTCAGGTAGTGGAAAGGGGTTGGTAAAAAAAAAAGGGGGAACTTAAGTCTGAAACACGAGCGAGACGAGAGAGAGAGAGAGAGAGAGAGAGAGAGAGAGAGAGAGGAGAGAGAGAGAGAGAGAATCGGAGAGAGGAGAGAAGAGACGAGATCATAAAAGGTTCACCACCACCAGAGAGAGGTTCAAAGTTTACAACCCACCTGTGTGAACTACCGCTACGGTGCTTGATAAAGGGCCTTCACCTGGGTTCAACCACCTACACCACATGTTGCAGTATTGGGGGCACAGGTCAGGTCACCTGCTTATAGGACGTCTCCCTCTCTGGTTAAGGAAGGGCGCTGCTTCGCTCATCCTAAGGACTGGTATGAACGACGACACGCGAGTCCCGAAGGGCGATGGAATGCTCCATGGACCTTCCCTGGAGCCCCCTGTCTGGGAAGCCTGGTGTCGGAGGGTCAGTCTGTCACAATACCGCTACACTGCTGTTACGTGTGATGGGCTTGTAGTCATTTGGAGATGTGACTGGTTGTGTTTTGTAAGATAACAGATTATAAACTCATTTATTGAGTAATCTGTTAGACACTTCGTATATCTGAGGTCTGTTGTATTGAGCAGACAGACAGTCTTAGTTGAAAATGTTATTTTTTTTCTTTCTTGTTTATTTTCTTTTTTCTGTGCAAGTTTCAGTCACTGAACAGTACTTTGTTGAAATACGACAGCACGTTACACAGAAATGTAAACAGTGAAGAGAGCAAAAATCCGATACATGACTTCCACGAAGAACATACTTAACGTGTCTACATTTAAAGAAAAAAACAAGGATTTGAATAATACATTCTTTTATACATGAAATAACAGGATAAGAAGTGTGGGGGGCAGATATCTAGTGGCATGTTTCATCAGATATTGTGTCTCCTGCCCTCCATTCCACCCCCTTACATCTTGGGAGGAATGTGCACAAAAAAGTTTGTTTGCTACCATGCTGTCACTGGTCTCACTGACCCTTCTCGGCATTTTTTTTTCCCATACATCAAAAACTGAAAATAAAGATTCATAACTAACTGATGTGGTCATCACTGGTGGAGTAGAGTTTGAAGTTTTGCGAGAGGGGAGGCATTCTGTCAAATTTGTTCTGGTATGGCTCTGCGAGTTTATGAGTGAGGATCGTGCGTGTGACTGGCTTCTTGGTCTGACTCTTCTCCCAGTTTTGCTCACTTTCAATATGTCCATGAATCTGGATGATCACTCTTGTGAAACAGCTGTATATATAAGTCCTCCAGCTTAGACACGACAATATTGCGCTGCTAGGTGTGACGGACCGTTTCCCGTCCAGTACAAATTTTTGTGGAACCGGGCTAACGGGAAGGTAGTCATCCGGAAGCCGTTTGAAAAGTTTACCTGACTACTGCTCACCCGCGCACTTAAAGCCAGGTGCGCTGAACCGGTTAGGCAGTCTATGCAGTGATTCCGGCAACGCAACTACCCAGAAGGCCGAAGAGGGACTCCCGTCTGGTTTTGGTGGCAGTCAGTTTTCCCCCAAGTAGAAGTGTTCCCAGGACTGAGGGGGAGTGGCTGCCACATTCTGAGGGTCAGGGTCATAGCTGTGTCTACCCCCCTTGTTCTCCATCCTGCGCCGGTGTTGAGAGGCCGGCCTGAGTGCCGACAACTACCATACCTGCCACTGCGCGCCGGGACCGACTACCCGCTGAGCCAGTTGATCTAAAGGCACTGCTGCTGCCAAGCCAGAGCACTACTCCCGAGTTTTGAACCAGTGACCTGTTGGCTAGACCGTCGCTGCGTTCTGTGAGATGCCGTGAGTGTAGTAGTGTTTTTTAGCCACAGATCTGTGAAGTTCTGTAAGACCTGTGTCGGACTGGACGCTGTAGACGTCGTCTTCATCGTCTTCATCGTCTCGTCGTCTTCGTCCTCTTCATCGTCTTCGACGTCGTTGGAACCAGCAGCGCTAGTAGATAGCGATATATATATATATATATATATATATATATATATATATATATATATATATATACATAAGTTGATAGATAAATAGATAGATAGATAGATAGATACAAATATATGCATTGTATGACGAGTAGGAGTTAAAGCCGGAAGGAGGCTTCTGCTCCGACAATGTCCTTAGCAAATCCCAACAAGAGGTGAGAGTGGGAGCCTGGAACGTGCGAACGCTGTATGAAGCTGGAAAGACTGCACAGACTGTGAAAGAGATGAAGAAGTATGGACTAAACATCCTAAGAATCAGTGAGATGAGGTGGACGGATTCAGGCACCATGAGCCTTGGCTCAGGAGAGACAGTATGTTATTCTGGTCGCACGGACGGGCAACATCAGGAGGGAGTGGGCATCATCATCGATAAGGAGATCAGAAAAAGCTTGATGGGATGGGAGCCAGTCAACACAAGAATCATCACAGCCAGATTCTTCTCCAAGTATACCAAGACAACCATCATACAGTGTTACGCACCGATAGAGCAAGCCACGGAGGAGGAGAAAGACATGTTCTACAACATCCTACAGGAATAAATAGACAAGACACCACAGCATGGCATCTTACTTCTTATGGGAGACTTCAATGCAAAAGTTGGAGAGGAGAACACCGAGACTTGCATGGGACAAGAGAGAGTGGGAGACAGAAATGACAATGGACAGCGTTTTGCAGATGCATATCTTGAGAACGGTCTGGTGATAGGTGGTACCATCTTCCAACACAAAAACATCCATAAACTGACATGGGTATCCCCAGATGGAAGAACCAGTAACCAGATAGAGCACATTGCCATCAACCAGAAGTGGAGGAGCTCCATGAAGGACGTGGGAGCCATTCGAGGAGCTGACGCTAGCAGTGATCACCATCTTGAGTTATGCAGACTCCAGCTGAAGCTCAAGAGAAACACACACACACACACACACACACACACACACACACACACACACACACACACACAAGTGAACAACTCTTTGACTCGAGGAAACTGACCAGTGAAGCGGTGAAAAGTCAGTTTACCATTTGAACTTTCCAACAGATTCCAAGTCCTGGACAGCACACCAGCAGACGACATCAACGCTCTGTGCGACAATGTACACTAAGCTTTCATAGACACCAGCGAGGCCGTGCTGGGCTACAGAAGAATAGAGAGGAAGGAATGAATATCAGACGCTACATGGCAACTCATAGAGGAGAGAACGATTGCAAAACTCGGCACGCTCACTGAAACAGAAGATGAGAGAGAAACATTCGCCGAAAACGTACAAAGAGAAAAATAAAGAATGAAGAAGAGCACAGGAGAGACAAGCGACAGTTTGCGGACAACTTGGCAGCAGAGGCCCAAGCTGCTGCAG
>JADBJO010008828.1:59119-74119 GCA_016801955.1 Conus betulinus
TGCACAGACCAGATCTTTCTTTTACGAACAATTGTGGAACAGTCCATTGAATGGAATTCATCACTCTACATCAACTATATCGTTAAAGTCATCAACATCCTACAGGACATGTACGCAGACAACCAGTGCTGTGTGCGACATGATGGACAGCAGAGCGAGTGGTTCCACGTGCAGACCAGGGTCAGACAAGGCTGTGTGATCTCGCCGACAATTTTCCTTGTCGTCATTGACCGTGTGATGAGGAAGGCCACCAGCGATAGGGCGAGAGGGCTTGTATGGGGACTGACAACCAGGCTTCAAGACTGCGACTTCGCCCAACGATATTGCCCTGCTGTTACACGCCCAGAAAGACATCCAGGAAAAACATCAAGAGTGGACCTAATAGCCAGCAGTGTGGGTCTCAAGATTCACCCCAACAAGACCAAGATCATGAAGGTGAAGAAGATGAAGAGCGCAGAGAACACCAGTGTGCGAGGCTCAGCTCTAGAGGAGGTGGAACACTTCAAGTCACTCGGCAGCTACATCTCGGCCGACAGCAACATCGAGAAGGAGATTTAACCAGGATAGTACTCACAGCCCGGGCATTCAGCAGGTTAAAAAACTGGAAGTCAACTGCCCTGCAAACTAAAACCAAGTTGAAGATCTACAGGTCCAACGTACGCTCAGTACTCCTTTACGCCTCAGAGACATGGAAACTGACAAGTAGATTGAGAGTAGGCTCAGAGGCTTTGAAGGAAGGTGTCTTCACCGAATCCTGAAACTTCACTGGCAGCAGCATGTCACGAACAGGGAAGTGTCAAGGCGCACCGGCATAAACAACATTGTGGCCGAGGTGAAGCAGCGGCAGTGGAGGTGGTTGGGACACATCCTTCGGATGGGCAAGACCAGACTCCCTCATACTGCGCTGAGATGGGCACCACCAGGGAAGAGGAAGCGAGGCAGACCACTCGGCACCTGCAGGAGGACAGTGGAGGAGGAGGAGATGAGTGAGGCAGCCAAGACCTGGAATGAACTGAGCTGGCTTGCCCAGGACTGAGAGGGCTGGAGGGAGTTTGTTGGCGCCTTATATATATATATATATATATATATATATATATATATATATATATATATATATATATATATATATATATATATATATATTACAATCAAAGCTTGCTCTTATGTCTTACATTTTAGAAATATGGAGCAGCCGCCGTGGCGAAGTGGTTAGCGTCGCGGACTCCCGGCTGGGAGGTCGTGGGTTCGAAATCCCATCAGAGTCATGTGGGTTTTTCTGCCACGACCGGCTTCTACCCAGAGTTGAGTTTGCTGCGGATTCAGTTGGGAAGACTGGGACCACACAGTCGAGTTTCATCCACTTAATGGATGCGTTTCTGAGAGTGTTGCTCAAATTTCCTGACCAACACTGCAGGTGTCTGTATCTCTCGGGCCTGGTTGACGCCGGGATATATTATGAAAGGAAGCGTAGAGTACAGCCCTGTCATGTAGTCTCAGACCGAAATGGAAATCCGTAGCATCATCTTAATCATCCTCATTCTCATCGATCAACATTAAAAAAAAAAAAAAAAAAAAAAAAAAAAAAAAAAAAAAAAAAAGGTCTCAAGTTCTGTGGCCCTTCATGCCCTGCTCTCATGGTGACCTCAATTTCGATGTCCTCTCCACGTCTGTGGCCTTGGTTCCGTCGGGGTCACCGGTATCGGTGGGTCCATGGGGGCTGTCGTTGGACGGACGTGGTGGCGCCCTCCGGAGGGAGAGCTCACTCACGCCGTCTCCGCGACTAAGCAATTATTGTCGTCAGTAGGGGGCTTAGTAGGTGGTGTCCTGCGTATGTTAGATCAGAACAGGCGCCACTGAACACCACCGAAGTGACTCGGCGGTTAGTGCAGTGTCTCCTCCGGTGGGTTGCCTCTTGACGACTTGACATTGACTGCTCCCTGTGGATTGCCGGTGCCGTGGCTGCGGCGGGACCAGCGGGCTGTGGCTGTGGACGGGGTGTCGGAATGAGCGGCGTGGGTGCACTGCCTCTGAGGTGGCGCAGAGGTTGTCACACAGCAAAAAAGAATAAAAATAAAATAAAATAAAAAAATAAAAAAAAATAAAAAAAAAAGAAATAGGGAGTGATAAGCATTCATATATGTAGTGGTAGATCATTCTGCCTAACTAACAGTATGTGCTTGAGTGGGTGAAAGTGGTAATTTGATTTTATGATTTTCTTAGGTGACATCTTTGGTTTTGCTTTTTGAAAAGTCATCAAACCTAAGGTATTGCACACCAGCCTTTTCCTGAGATAGCATTCTTCTTAAAACCGAAAAGGCAGAGGAGTTAAATTACCACTTTCCGCTGTCACTGAGGAGAAATAATCAGGTTTCGAAATACTGGTATCTGACCAGGAGTTATATCTTAGTGAGCTTCCTCCCCATTGGAGATTGTCTCCCCCTTTGGAGACTGTAAGCTTGCTGAAGTTTCATTTTGAGAAGCATTTATTACTCCCCATTCACCCATTCGAGCACATACTGTTAGTTAGGCAGAATGATCTACCACTACAGATATGAATGCTTTATCACCCCCTATTTCTACCATCTAAGACATAAGAGCAAGCTTTGTTTATAATTCTATATTTCTTGCAGTCAATGCAGCACCAAGCTGCTCTGTAAGTTGCTGGAAGGGTGCTCGGTATTATTAGAATTTATTTTTTATATATTTATATATTATATATATATATATATATATATATATATATATATATATATATATATATATATCTTTTTGATCTCCCTTGTATCCTTAAATGGATCCTCAAGCATAGGCTCAAAGGCTCATAGGCTCAAAGATTGTCTCTTACATTTTATACTGTTTGTGTAATGTTTTTAGTTTTTTTTTTTTTTTTTTTTTTTTTCAGAACCAAATACATATAATTATAAGACATTTAGTAGGTGATGGACAATTGAGGATACATCTCTATTATGAAACAGAGGTAATAATAGAAACTATTACCAAATGGCATAATATAACATTTTTTTTTATGATGGGCTTATAGATGGACAATCTCATTTCGCAATGGAGAGATTATCCCACTACACCGTCCGTTCTGGCAACATGATGTCTACATACATAAGGCTTAAATTATATAAATAAGGGCATATATTTTTTCCATGTTAGCTCGAATTCATGGGTTTTCCCTACAGTTGCTGATAAATATTTTTCTGTTCTTACCCTTATATTTAAACTATTGATGAAACTGGGCATTGTAGGGTTCAAATTGTGTAGCTTGCTTTTGTAGATGAAAAATTTGGCAAATAGTAGTATGAAATCTAAAGGCTTGTCTGTTATTACATTTTCTGCACAACCAAACAAGATTAGTTGCTCGTTTAATATTAGTCTTCGAGAATGGGGACATTTATTCCATAAAACAGATTCTAAATCATTCCAGAAACTTTGAATTACAATGCAATTCCAAAACAAGTGCTGAATTGTCTGCGTTTCTGAGTTACAAAAATTACATTGTGGGGAGTCTGTGAGTTTTTACACATGTGAAGAAACTTTTGTGAGGGGAGAATACGGTGTACACAAGTCTGAACTGGAACCATCTCAGTTTAGTATCTGTGTAGTAGTTTTAAGAGGTTTTAAAAAGATATCTTTCCACCTGAGTCCAGTATACAGACGTTCCCACTTAATCACTGCTGCCGGTGTGATTTTAGAACCAAGTAGGATCGATTTAACTACTTTGTTGTCTTTCTGGATCAAGGTCCATGTTTTGTTTTCCTCATCAAATAACATGTGCTATGTCTTCTCTGTAATTGAGAATTTCTTGATATTTTCTAATAGCTCTGATGATTCCCTCATATGCTAAAAAATTAGTTTTTGTAACGTTTGAGTATTTTACCTTAAAATCATTAAAGGACAGAAAATTTCCATTTACATCCATTACATGGTTAACTTTTGTTACACCTGCTTCTATCCATTCTTTCATGTAGATCACCTTATTGTTCCTTGTTATGTTTACATTATAATGAATATATTCTGACAGGAATTCTTTCATATTTAAAGGTTTACACTTTGAGCAGAACTTTTTATAGTGTCTAACAACATCAAGCCAGAATGGATTATCGAGTCGTTGGAGTAACACGTTAGCGTACTCCTCTCCGAGCGTTTTCATTTGTTTCATGGCTGGATACAAGGTATATATGAAACTACTAAATTCTGATTCTGGAATATTTAACCGTCTTAACCAGCTAATCTTCAGAGTCTCAAGTAGTATAAATATGTTACTCACTTTTAGTCCTCCATTTTCATATTCTTGATAAATTACTGATTTCTTTATCTTATTATGTTTCCCATTCCATAAGAACTGGAACATTTCAGTTTCTATTTCCTTCAAAAGTTGGCTTGGGGGTCCGAAGATTGAGAAACAGATAGGTAAACTGAGAAAGAATAAACATTTTTAATATTGCGATTTTCCCAAAAGGAGTGAGATTTTTCTTCTTTTCCATTGTTTTAAGATTTTCTGCACGGCTGAAAGCTTTTGACTGTAATTTATTTCGACAATTGGTCTGTATTAGTAGAAATTTTATGCTGAGAAACCGTAAAGATACCCGGATTCCATTGGAAGTCCCTATCCCTAAAGTATCGAATTTGACTATTTTTTCTACTTCCAATCCACACTAGTTGAGTTTTATCACATTCATTTTCAAGCCTGACATCTGTGCATATTCATCAAGGATATCTACAGTTGCCTTGAGAGACTGTTCAGAACCATCAAGTAGCAGAGAAGTATCGTCTGCAAACTGTGACAGGAGAAATTCTGTGTTTTTTATGCTAATGCCTCTAACATCTTTACTTTTTCGAATCATCAGTGATAAAACCTCTGCGCATATTAATAAGTATAAGTAGGGAGAAAGCGGGTCCCCCTGTCTGCACCCTCTTTCAAGTTTAAAGCGGGTAGAATACTGACCATTTACCAGGACGCACGATGTGGTATTCATATACAATGTTCGAAACCACTGAACAATACTAGGTCCAAAATTAAAAAAATCAAAAACATTTTTCAATAAAGACCCAAGAGACACTGTCAAATGCTTTCTCAAAATCAATCAGCATTAAGAGACCAGGAATACGTGTTTTCAGTGTAGAGCATAATATCATATAGCAATCATATTTTTCTCCAATGTAACGACCTTTGATAAAGCCCTTCTGACAGACATTTAAAATGCTTGGTAAGACTTTTTGTAATCTTGCAGATATGCAAGCAGAAGCTATTTTATAGGAGACATTTAACAGGGATATTGGGCGCCATTTTTTTAAATTGTTTGGGTTTTTCCCTCTTTGGGTAAACACACAATGATTCCTTGTTTTTGTGAGACTGAAAGTTGCCCACAGTCGTAGCCCGAATTAACTGATCTGACAAGAAAGTGACCAATGTCAACAAAAAAGAACTTAAAGAATTCAATGGTGAATCCGTCTGACCCAGGACTTTTGTCATTTTGCATTTTTTTCAGTGCTTTTGCAGCCTCACTGTACGTGAGGGGTCCTTTAATGCTCTCTTTCGCATCACAAGTTATTCCTGGGGCATCTGGCAAAAGATGGTTAAGGTTAATATCATTAACCTCTCTGTAAAACTGTACAAATTCTGGTAAAAGGTCTGAACCTCTGACAAGATTGTATCTTGGTCTGATATTATATTACATTTCCAGTGTCGAGGTAACTCATCGATTTGTCGACAAAATTTCTTTTTTCCAAGTTGCTAAAATATTTGCTGTTTTTTTCACCATCTTTTAACCATCTGATTTTTGCTCGTACAGCTATCCCTTCCATCTTTTTGTTTCTTAGTGTCTGCAGTCATTTCTTAATTCTTCTAGTACTTGTATATTATCTTCACTTACATTGCCCTCCAAGGCTTGTATTTCTTTTGTGAGATAACCTTCTCTTTCTTTCTCAGTTTGTGTTTTGTGTGAAGAATAGGCAATAGTTTTGCCCCGTATTTCCATCAAAAGCACTTCGAAAAACAATTGTTCGTTAATCTGAAATTGTAATTCATTATTTGGAACATTACTAAGTTCTTCAGTATTATAAACTGGTAGTGCATATTGTTTTTTTTACCTCCAAAATTTTCTGTTTTATTTCTGCTATGTATTTATCATCTTTGAGAAGTGTATTGTTAAATTTCCAAAACGGTCTATCCCTTTTGAACTGATCTTTCTCAACACCAGTGAAAACTAAAGAATGATCAGATCGGTATCCAGTATCTACAGTTGCATCTCTTACCTCTGATACGAGTGCCTTGGAAGTTAGGAAATAATCAAGCCGGCCTTGTTTTATTGAGTTAAATTTACGCCATGTGTATGCCCTTTTCATTGGATAAAGATTCCTAAACACATCAATTAAATCATACGTGTCTATCATGTCAAGAATTTTCTTCCGTGTTTTAGGTCTGTTAGTAACGCTTGAATAATTGCACACATCAGTCTTGAGATCGAGGGCACAATTCCAATCTCCAGCTGCAATAACAAAATCATTATCTATTTCCTCAATTTTTTGTACTATTCTCTCAAAGAACTGTGGTTATCCCCACTGCTTGGGCCATATACATTGGCTAGTGTGATACGTTTATTTAAGAACTCTATGTCCATTACAATGAAGCAACCCCCAGGATCCCTGAATATTGTATACAATTTATATTCGAAATTGTTATTAAACAGAATACCTACACCATTTTTATTTGTTTCAGTACCTGCTAACCATAAGTTATAACCCCAGTTGGCTCTTATAAAGTTTTCATTGGCTTCTTTTAAATGTGTTTCCTGTAAAAAGTATATGCTAGCCTTACGTTTGCGAAGATAATCAAACACATCTCTCTCTCTTGTTAATGTCATTTAAGCCATTGCAATTAAAAGTGCAAATTTTGAAATCATCGTGTTTGTTCATGAGCTATATATATATTTGCTTTTTGTCAAACTTTCAAACATACAATATATATATATATATATATATATAATTATATGAAAAGTGAGGTAGGCAACAATCCAACTTCCCCAAAAATTGCATATTCAGTGGCATACATGTATACAGAAAGAGCTGTTTCGACTGAACATCTTCATTAATTTGAGCTGCGAACACCCACTCAGTATGCCATTTGGACAATGAACATTCATATGTAATAATAATATATTCAAAACCGTAATGAATCATTACAAAACACCTGGAAAAAAGACTAAAGAACAACATAGACAAGACAATAAACATATTCAATGAATAAAAAAACTATAAATTAGATTGAACTGCATGCACATATCGGAACAACAATGGAACTTGATCAGAATGAAAAAAGACTGACGTGAATTGTCAAAAAAAGGAACATTCAGCCTCAGCCGACAGAACAACAAAGAAACATATCTGTTTGCAAGCATATCACCCATGAAGATGTCAGTACAATTTAAATTTGCGGTTGTGTATACCCGTGTGTGCATGTGTGCGCGCACGCCCATGCACGCGCGCGCATGTGTGCACGCGTGCATGTGCCCGCGTGCCCTTTGGGTGCGTCATATAAGTGTGCACACACATAACAGCACATATTAGTTTCCGCTTGCGGCCGTATAATCAACCCAGTGTGTGTGCTTGTAGTACTGTACTCTCTCTCTCTCTCTCTCTCTCTCTCTCTCTCTCTCTCTCTCTCTCTCTCTCTCTCTCTCTCTCTCTCTCTCATCTCCCCACCTCCCGTTTAGCCAGTAGAGCGAACGTTTTGAGCACAAACTCAATGCCACCCTTACATCACCAGCACCTTTTCTTTTTTTTAGTATATTATAATACACAGTCATGATACATTATTGTTAATGTTTATACTAGAAACCTAAGTTTTAAAACCAAACAATAATATCAATCTGACAAACCGAAGGTATTTTTCAACGATAACATCAGTATTGCCAGTGACAACAGCGATACCAGCACTTGCCGCTGTGATACCAGCAAACAGTAGAATACACTAACACTTCCACTTCCCCAAAGGGAAAAGAAAGAAGGAAAGAAAGAAAAGAAAAAAAACAAAATACATAGTTCCATGTGTACTAGCACCATCACCGTCAAATCCAAATCCTGGTGATGATTCATGTTTATGCAAAACCCATCAGTTGAAGGGGAAAAAAGGGAACATGGAGATCTATGTGAACGGGCGAGGGGGAGGAGAAGGGGGCGGGGGAGGCCGAACCCATTGTTGCACCATACTCCAACCTGGCCACCTGTTCGGGCGAACAACTCATATCGGAAAGGAAAAATGAGGAGGACACGGGCGGAGAGGGGGTGGGAGGGATGGAAGGGAGGGGCGGGGAGGATCAGGGAGTCAACCTTTGATACTTTAGTGAAACCTACTGGGGGAGAAAACAGTTACCTATAATCAAATCCATGAATCGCATCAGACTGTGATAAACAGGTACATACTGTCACTTATATCTATACATCAGCTGCAGTTCTATCAACCTGAGTTCCATTAACTACTACCTTGTATTCGACCATTGATCAAGGACAATATCATCAGCCTAAACTGCATCATATCCGTGATCAGTTACAATATTATCGATCAGTGCATCACCTATGACCGATAATCATTTACGACAACCGTCACCCAATGCATCACATCTGGTCGGTGGTTCAATGCAGACTATAAGTAATATATATTACCCCATTGATTACATTTGGAGGGTAATCATTCACATGTTACCAAGTGGTGCATTACATAAGGCCTGTGGTCGGCTTTCTTTCTGTCAGCACCAGAAGTGGTTTGTGTCAACATTTGTACACCCATATATGTTCACAGCCATACATTTTTGCTACTTCATGTACAGACGCTAAGTCACACATTCATCACAGAGCACATGTATACACGCATTTGCACACACACACACACACACACACACACACACACACACACACACACACACACACACACACACACACACACACATGCCATTTTAACAAGCACCACACCCCGGCGCCATCCACAAGATGCGTGTACATAAGTGTACCTGCCTGCATACACGCGCACAAAAATGAATGCACGTGTTTGCGTAAAACACCACGATCACACGCATGCACTCACACCCGCATATACACCTTTACCCACAAACATACACTTTACCACGCACACAAACACAAACACACACACACACACACACACACACACACACACACACACACACACACACATCCTACCATTTTTACTGAATGCACCTCTGTTCACAATTTGGTGTGTATCCAAGCGTCTCCAAAACAAAGGACAATATTTGCAAAGTTCAACCAAAACACAGTATTTGCAGCGTTCATCCAAAAGCACAGTAGTTGCAGGGCTCAAGCCATTTCACCCTTCGCCACAGTCCCCGGGACCATCCCTTTACATGTGTCTTGCGAAGAAGGAGTCGAGGTCTGTGTCAATGTCCACACGTACTTTCTTTCCGTTCTTCAGCATGGCAATCACTTTACAGTTAGATGTCCATGCACTGGTGGTAGCAGAATGTTCCTGGGCTTTCTTGAGGAGTTTAAAGTTTTTGTACGTCAAGTCCTCAGTGATCACAACACCAGACTTGGCCAGCACCCTCCTGTTTTTGATGATGAGGTCCCGTACTCTGCGACTGGCGAACTGGACGATGATGGCCCGTGGTCTGGTCTTCTGCTGTCTGCCTGTGGAGGCTGTCAGTGACGATGGTGTAGTGTAGCTGTCCCCTGGGCCACGGAAGCCGGCGCTCGGTGGGCCACCTGGATATCCTCCTCCGTGTTGTGACTTTCACCCGATCATTGAAGAGACGAAGACACCTGTCAGTACAGTTTTCGTCGGATGTTTCTTTGAGTCCAAACACCCTCAAGTTCCACCTCCTTGAATACTGTTCTTTTCGTTTTGGGTTCTTTTCTATGTTTCTCGTTAAAGTTTGAAGCTGTTGTTTCAGTTGACGGTTCTCGTTTTTGTTTTTTTTCCACCTCTGTGCGAAAACTGTCTTTTTCAATTTCCAGCGCGACGATTCTTTCTTCCATTCGTTCTAGTTTCTCGGTTAGAACTGTTGTCAGCGACACTAAGTCTTCCTTCGTTGCTAGTTGTTTCAGTTTTTTTCGTGAATTCCTCTTTTGTTGGCATCTCCCTCAATGTCTGTTTAATTTCCTCGAGTGAATCCTTGGTTGACTTGCTAGTCGCCATTTCCTCTGTTTCGTCTATTGAGTTTTCCGCGCTTCACTAACACTTAACGCAGATTTTCTCTTTTTCGCTACTGATCTAACAGTTTCCTCTTTTCCCGAACTGTATTCGTTTGCTGAGCTGGATGAAGTTTTTCTCTTAAATCTCTGGAGGTACTGATGAATGCCGGAGCTCATAGTAGTGATCGGCCGACACTAGTAACACATTGCTGCGTCAGTCAAAATGGTGGCGCCTCTGCATACTCCAGGAAAGAATACAACTCGATTTTCACAATAAATAGTATATGCAGAGTCACCAAAATTTCCACAGTTGTTCCTTTACATACGGACGAACTGTCAGATTACATTCCTGTGAATTAATTACCGGGAAGTCCACCAATTCGTTCACAATTACACAGAATTACGGAGCTGCGTAAAAATCCGTCCGTCTGGTACGGGTGAGCAGTTCGCCATGTTTTTAGTTTTTAACAACTTTTTTCCTCTCACACTTTCGTTTTGTTTAATTCTACTACCTTTCGCTGGCTGCTTTGGGGGTGTTGTTGGATTCTTTTTCGAACCCTTGGCGGTCGGAATACCACAGAATTATGGACTGTGGTGTGTCTCTCTATCTGACGCCAAGAGTCCAGACACAATCAGCCGTGTCTCCCTGATGAGTCCGATCCAGCGGACGAAAGGCCTCGGAGCAGGCGATACATATAGATCTGTCTTCGAGACGGATTGCGATAGTTTCCTCCTCATGCAGCTAGTGAAGGGTTTTCATATTTTATGATACACATTTTCCCAGTTACTTAATCTTCAAATTTTCTTCTCCTCTCCTCCCCCCCCCCCCCCCCCCCCCCCCCCCCCCCCCCCCCCCCCCCCCCCCCCCCCCCCCCCTGTCAATTTCAGATCTTTGCCAAGTCATTACTATAATGATGGAAGAATTGTTAACCTCCACTTGTTTTCCCCCACTACTTAATTGTTCAGCATTTATATATATATATATATATATATATATATATATATATATATATATATATATATATATATATATATGTTTAAAAATAGTATGATAAAAGGAAGTTTTTATTAGGCGTTTTAGCAGTATTTTTTATTTTATATATATATATATATATATATATATATATATATATATGTGTGTGTGTGTGTGTGTGTGTGTGTGTGTGTGTGTGTGTGTGTGTGTGTGTGTGTAGTTCTGTGCGTATGCCTTGTGGTTGGCGTGCCGGCTATTTATGCTCTTGCATTTATTATATATGTTTTGTCTGATGGCTCGGGCAGCATAAAACAAAAAAAGTGTTGTTCTGTTGCCTGCCTATCAATGTGTGGGTGCGTGGGTGTTTGTATCTGAATTGGAAAAGTCGTGCATGCATCCATAATTTCTGTGTGAGAGTCAGACACTCAGACACCCCGCAGACACCACCCATTCCGTCCACAACACTAGGGAAGCGTCAAACCCTCAGCGTGCATAGGGTGGCACGGTTGGGAACACAGCTAGAGATGAGAACCCCATGTCTCTGGATCTAGTGTGTCTCTGCACCCCATCGTTTTGGATTGAGAACACTCAAAGGGTGGCGTTCTCATCATCTGAACTTTTAGATCTTTATTTATTATTCTGTTTCTTCTCCCTCCCCTTTGGTTTAGTGGGACTTAGATCCCTAAGGGTTTGAGAGCAATTGAATTAAGAAATGTGTATCTCCTTGAAAATGATCCTCAACTATTTTCCTGTTTTTCTGCCTATTCGATGAATGCTTGAACGAAAGGTTTGTGAAGTATCAACGTTTATTAGGTGATCAACATTTATGAGGTCTGTTATTGGCGCATCTGCGGGAACGAGTGATGGCCTTGACTTTATATAGCACTTTTTAAAAAGAATCCAAATGTGAACATACATTGAAAGGAAACTCGGAAATATTTGCATAACCTTATAATCACACATATGGAGTTCTCTGCAAACGATTTACTCCCTAGTATTTAAAGCACTAACATTAGTGAGCACAGCACTTTGCATTCCGTGAACACAATTGATCCTAGTTTTAAATATGTAAATTTCCCTGCTGTGAAAATATGTCTTTACATTTAAGCCCCAAACATCACAGTGAGACACAGTTCACCAAAGGAATGATATATTTGTCATATCTAAAACCCCGCATGTTCATAAAGAGTATGTCCACTGTGTGTGGTGTGAGAGACTGCGTGTGGCCATGCATGTGACGGGAGAGGGCACACCTGCACAAGCATTGCAACAAACCTTTTGTCATCTGACTCAACCAGCTGTTTAGTCAGTATGAATCTGAATGTCCAGGATTAAAGCAGACGTTCGCTTCTCAAAACGGACTCTAACACAATTCACACACTCACACACACACACACGCGCGCGCGCGCGCGCGCGCGCGCATGGGCACGTACGCACACACGCTTGCAGGCATGCACTCATAAGCACACACACACACACACACACACACACACACACACACACACACACACACACTCACTCACTCACACGTACACACACACACACACACACACACACACACACACACACACACACACACACACACACACATACATACACACGCGCACGCGCGTGCGCGCATGCATGCATGCATACCCCCCTACCCCCCCCCCCCCCCCCCCACACACACACACACACACACACACACAAACACACAGACACAGGTGTGCATGCATATGTTCGCGTTCTGAAACACACTCCATTACTTTCGGCGTCTAAATTCCAGTTCATTTTATCCTTTTTAGGTGTTTTCCTTTTTCATTTCTCTCTTTTTAGGGGATGCTGTCAATAGCATTGCTTTGAGGAGATACAAAGAAATTACAAACTACTTTTTACTAGCATAATTCTTACTTCGAGCCACAAAATTTCCACACCACTGTGACACTCGAAACGAATTCTACAGACAAGGGGACTATGAAAAGAGCATATAAAAGTAAACAAACACATCAGACCGAACAACGAAAACATCCTATCCACCCGCCTCCCCCCCCCCCCCCCCCCCCCCCCCCCCCCCCCTTCACATTTCATCCCCCCTTCCCCCTTCAAATTGTGGTGTTTGTAAAAACGTTCGGAATTCACACACACACACACACACACACACACACACACACACACACACACACACACACACACACGCAAAGGTGAAAAAGAGGAAAAAGACACGATTCTTCAAATAAAAAAGTGGGGGAGGGGGGATGGTGGGGTGAGAGTGAATCTGCTGAAAAGGAGGTATAAGGGTGGGTGTGGGAAGAGTGGAAATGTAAAAAGAACTAAAGAAGAAAGATTTGTGTTCATGAATGAAAGAACGTGGGACAGGTAGTAAAGGAACAGTCTACAATGGCTGCATCTAAAGCCATAACAAAGCAGAAAGAAAGAAACGATTGTCATCAACGCATGGAAAGGGACCACCGAGCAATGGAATGTACTCAACGGTTTGAAAAAAAAAATCATTAATCAACGATTACACTGGAATGTGATTCAAACCATTTTAACATTTTACCTTCGTTAGCTTTTCTCCTTCTCAGCAGCGAACGTGTTGAAGGTATATATAAATGGATTTACCGCAGAGTTTAAAGGTAAAACAAACACAGCAAGAGCCACATTCACTTCTCCAGGAATCGGAATGCCACCCAGTGCCAACATTCCACATAAACCAACAGGAAACCAGCACAGGAAGTCTGTCACAGCAACAGTGATCAACCGACGAGCTATGGTCATGTCTTGTGACACTTGGTAGAATTTGTTTTCACTGAATTACCCTGAACTGACCAGTAAACAAAAGCTTGACCAATAGAGATGGATAAAAATAGAAGAAAATTGAAAATGATCAAAACACTTATGATGTAGAATTTTCCTTTGAAAGTTTTCTTGTAACTGGCAAAGGGATGCAAATACCTGTCTGGCCATAGAATTCCCAATGAGATGTCATGGGTAGTAAAGGCAACAAGGCTAAAATCCAGCCAAGCAACCAATTCAACAGACAGGCTACTGATGCTGACGTTCTTCCAAACCTCACAGAAGTGAAAGGAAAGCAAAGGACAACAAAACGATCCAGCGTTATAAACCAGATGATCAAGACGGACACCTCACTAGATAATAAAGACAAAAATCCAGCCGTCTTACATACTGCACTTTTTTTTCCACATATGATCGTTGTGAAGATATTGTCCACGGAACCGTTCATCAGCCACCCCAATAAATGCAATGTAGACACCCATCAGAAAGTCAGCCATGGTGAGGTTGGTGACAAACACGCTGTAACCGCCTGAAGACGCCATGCTCTTCACACAGAAACGTGCACAGCCACAGAAAAAACGTTACCAGTCAAAGACAGAAATGCAATCAGCCACAGGAACACTCGGTACGTCCATGACTGTAACAAATCTCTACATGAAGAAATTTTCATCTCTGGGGCGAGGCACACTAAGGTATCGAAGTTATATGGAAGTATTTCTTTGCAGCAAAATCTATAGTTCTCTGTGGATATAAAGCGACAACTTGTAAGACCTTTAAACAAATCAGGTGGAAATATCTTCACTGGACTGCCATCCATGTAGAGTTCTTTTTAACTGTGGTGTGAACCTAAACCCCATTGGGCCAATTGTATGATAGCAGTAAATGTCAAATTCAGTTTCTCTACGTGGGGAAAAAGGTGACAGGACCTCAGTGTCCAATACCGTTAGTGTGGTGTGGGCCAAATGTAACACAGTGAAGGTATTATGCTGGTCAACCAAGGAGAGGTCAGTGTAGAGAGAGGACAGGGGATTGTTAGACAGGAGAGAGTGTGTACAAATTTTCTAAACACCAAACAGATGTGA
>JADBJO010008828.1:79119-81619 GCA_016801955.1 Conus betulinus
CCTTTGGTATAGTTGACACGTTACGCATAAACATGTACCCTGCGTGAGAAAAATGGAAAGAATGAAGGAAGTAAGGAAAATGAGTGATCGATATTGAACGATACTGACTGGATGACAAGGGAAACGACTGAATGAAGCGCCAGCTGGCAGCTCTTCAGTCGGCACTACCCAGGTGGGCAGCCCGTTGTGTAAACGAGTGTTGATTCTAAAGCGCTTAGAGCTTGGTCTCTAGCCGAGAATAGGCGCTATATAAGTATTCATTATTATTATTATTATTATTATTATTATTTCCTTAATTTCATGGTCTCAGTTTCTCCATCCCCCCCCCCCCCCCCCCCACCCCGCCCAGTCCAAATCTTTTGCCAAGTCATTACTATAAAGACAGTTGAGTTGTTGGCCTGCGCCTGTTATAGTGCTTGTTTTTCCCCTGCATTAGATTGTTTGTCTCTGTATTTGTCTGACTTTATTCAAGTTTAAAAGGCTGTGCCAGACTTGAATTAAAGTTACTCTGTGTTAGGTTTTCTTTGGGGAGCAAAATTTACCCTAACTGTGTCCCTGCCACATTTCATTTTCAATTTCTATTCTAAAGCAGGAAAGAAACACTGATATTTGCAGTAACCTCGAAGATGCATGCAATGAAGTCCAGTGCTCACTTCTCATACATTCTGTCGGATTACCACAAGCTTCTCCTCTTTCCTTTTTTCAAGATGCAGTGCTTACAGTAAAGGTCTTGCATACCTCAATAGAAACTGCTCAAGCGTTGACACTAGCAGATGACGTTCTGGTCTACAAAATATCAACAGCATTGCTCAGTGGTGTCATGAAACTTGATCGTCCATCATCCCTACAAAACACTCGATATTGGTCCGCAGTATCTAACGCAAGACATCAGGACAATTTCCTTATTGTTTTCATGCAATGAAAAAACAATTGAATCAAGTTACAGCCTACAGTAGAATGCTGCACTTTAGAAAGCATTTTGAGAATATTGTTGTCAAATGCTAAAAGGGTTGTCTGCCGGGAAAGCAATGGCAACTAAAGGCATGGATCAGCGCCATCTCCACCGAATATATCACGCAGTTGTACTCAGTGTAATTGATGATGGATTGGAGCTTACAACATTGTCCGAAAACAATTTTCTTAAGTTATAAAAACATCAAAATGAAGCAATGTAATTGATCCCAGGAACCACGAAGGACACACTAGTTGAAAGTGACTTATACATGCTTGCTTGACCTTCCTTCAATGCAGGCAGGACACAAAACTAGAACAGGTGATGCCATGTTTTAGAGCACTTAATCACTAAAACCCACTACATGCAGCAGTCAAGGGAACAAAAGGCACTCGCCCAGGGCGTGAAAGGTCATGGACAAGCAGAAGACAATATACAGATTATATGTATGCCAATTAGCAGAACTCAAAGAAACCCAAGGAATGGGAAACGTATCCAGATCACTTCAAACACACACCTCTGCCAAAATGGCGTCGCTCCAGAGCTTTGGAGACGCTGTCGAGAATGGTCAGAAGGCAAACACCAACGCAGAAATTCAGAGACAGGTCGAAATACCTATTGTCAACAGAAGATATTGTTAAATACACTGACAGTTGTCTGAACAAAGGTAAGTCATGCTGGGGATACACAGCAAAATGGCCGAACTATCCAAGTGGACAATGGTGCATACAGTTTAATTCAACAACTTTCGGGTCTAACAATGGAGGTAGAAGCAGTGACACAAGCGTTCCACTGGCTTTCATCTGCGGCGTTGCAAACACCACGAACTTATAGATGCTGCTCTTCGTCACAATGGCTGAAGACTGGGCTGACTGAGTTATCATCCAGGAGACGGAAGTGGCTTTGAAAATGCTTTTGATTCTATTAACAAAACACCTTTCTTTAAAATGTTGGCATTAAAAGAAAATTGTACAAATGTATCAGAAGTATCTATGATGTGGTAAAGGTAACAGTTTGAGTGGTACGAGTTTATGGTGCATTGATTGTATAGTTGGATTAAGATAGGGTGATGCATGCAGTCCCAGTAGTATTTTCCCTGTTCCTTAACGAGCTGGGCAATTGGCATAATTATTACTGGAAGACATAGTGCTGTGATTTCTGTAGCCGCGTTGCATTATTATTCTGTTGTTAGCGGTTTCGACAATGTCACTGTGCAGATGACCTTCTCTCCTGGGCACGAGTGTGGCTGGAGAGACCGATTCTCGAGGCACACACCCGTGGGCAGTAGGGGCATTTGAACGTGGCTGATGTGGGAAGGGAGGGCACCGAGGCTTGCGTTTTTTTCTCTTGCATTAGTTATGTGGTTGCGGCGGTTGTCTTCAAATTCTTCCTTCCTGGCCTTCCTGGTTAGACTTCGCCATACTGCTCTGTCTTGGGCACAAACCTCTAGGTCTTTTGCAGGCGTGTAGCTGTGCTTCAGATTGTCTTTTACACAGTCTTTGAAGCGCTTTCTGGGGCGGCCTCTGGGTCTCTGGCCCTGCCTCAGTT
>JADBJO010008828.1:86619-90890 GCA_016801955.1 Conus betulinus
GACTAAGTCTTCAAATAGGTGCATTGTAAAGGGACCATCGCCGGTACATAGGATAAAGAAAACGCTCGATCCAACACGGCAAGTAACTTTTACGTCTAGATGGGGATGCCTGGGTCTGTGGCGGAGGACCTTACTCCTTCACTACAACAGACAGGTCCAAGACATCCCAGGTTTCAATGTTATCTGGCAAGACCAGAACAAAGGTGGAAAAATGATTTGCATTTAAAACTTGATGATGAAATCCACTCCTCAGATCCTATTTGCCTTCCGGACAGTGAGGAGCTTGCGCTCACAAAAGTGACCATTTTTTTCAAAAATGAACACAAACTGAAAATAACTGTGTACTATTCCACATTCAAAGTTCTGATACAAGGAAAAGTTGTATGCAGTGGATAAGGGAAGAATTCAGGATTCTGAAAGAGCTAGTTGAGGCCCTCTACGATCAGCACGCGGGTCGAGAAGCCTCTATCAAGGCCATCAAATCTGTGCCTCTCCCTGCTCAGATCTTAGAGATTACATTCCCCACTGTCTCGTCCTCCACACCCTTATCCACACCTTTGTCTCCCACACCCTTGTCAACACCATTGTCCTCCATTCCGTTGTCTTCCATTCCGTTGTCCTCCATTCCATTGTCCTCCTCATCTTCCTCCATTCCGTTGTCCTCCTCAACTTTGTCCTCCATTTCATTGTTCTCCTCATTGTCTTCCATTCCATTGTCCTCCATTCCTTTGTCCTCTCTCATCTTTGTCCTCCATTCCATTGTCCTCCTCCTCATTGTCCTCCATTCCATTGTCCTCCTCATCATTGTCCTCCATTCCATTGTCCTCCTCATCATTGTCCCCCATTCCATTGTCATCCACACCATTGTCCACACCATTGTCCCCACCACTAACCACACCACTGTCCCCACCATGAACCACACCAATCTCATCCACACCATTGACCACACCATTGTCATCCACACTATTGACCACACCATTGGCATCCACACCATTGACCACACCATTGACATCCACACATTTGACCACACCATTGTCATCCACACCATTGACCACACCATTGTCATCCACACCATTGACCACACCATTGTCTTCCACACCATTGACCACACCATTGTCTTCCACACCATTGACCACACCATTGTCATCCACTGTCCCAAGTAATAGTATCACACCATTTTCTACACCATTGCCTTCTGTCCTCCCCCCAAACAATATATCGACCTGTGAGGTAGTGCTCCTAGAGTCTTCTAAGGCCTGTTCTTCCTTGCGTATGGAGGAAAATACTTCTGGACTTACAAATGCTAACTTCATGCTTTTGCAACAACAGATCTATGTCCTAGAAAGGAACATATCAGTTCTTTACAATGAAAATAAATCAATGAAAACACTACTGACCACGGTACAGTTTGAACTCAACACTTTGAAAACCAGCACACTCCCACATCTTCAGTTTCTACACAGGCTAACATTCCACCCCAAGATACTGTTGAGGAGATTTCTGTTCCTGTTTCAAATCGTTCCTGCATTGACAACAAGATTGAAGAAACTGCTTCTCCCAATAAATCCTGTTCCAAATGGTAAAGAACAAAAACAAAAAAAAAATTCAAACTTGACACTGATGATATGGACCTTAGTCCATCTGGATCACCTCATAAAGCCATCAGTACTGAACGTTCACCTTCTGACATTTTGTCAACCCTCTCAGTCCTGGACAAGGCAACAAGCATGCTGATTGGGGACTCTCTGATCAGATACATAAACCCCAGACTGATGACAACCACAGGTAACTTTCTGAATAAAATCTGTGTACCTGGGATGACAATTTCTGATCTTTTGCACCGGCTTGATACTTTTAAAAGAAAACAAAAAAAAATTCACCATGTAACCATTCATGTGGGTGTGAACGATTGTCCGTCAGGGGCTGTTACAGAAGATACATGGGACACTCTTCTGTCCAGTGTTCGACGTGCTTTCCCTGAAGCATGTATACACATGAGTTCCATAGTTCCTGCGATCGATGATCATAACCTCAACAACACAATTCTTCCTTCTAACAAAAATCTGTCTGCTGTGTGTGCAAACGCCGTGAACCCTCTTCATTGATCATCTCCCATCATTCAGACACCCCTCAAAACGGAACCTCTATCATGACCATATTCACTTAAACAAAGCCGGAACTGCACAGTTGGTTCTGGACCTCAGAATAGCTGCTGATATGAAACATTCCTTAGAGAGCTCTCGTTCTCAAAGCACAGCAAGCTCTGGAAAGTCATCAGCATTCAGAAATCACAGAAATGTTCAGAATGACAGTCCCAACAAAACTTTTTTCCCACCTTTCCAGTCAACACAATGGAGTGTATCGCCATTCGAACTCTGTCTGTTTACCATCCTTCCATCATCGCTCATTCCCACAAATCATGTCTTACAGTGAAATCCCATCAACCGTACCCTGTCATGACCTTCCACTAAACGCCCCTCACCCTGATCATCCTGCATCTGCATTTCACCATGATTACTATGCATCTGCTCCTCATCCTGACTATCATGCATTCGCCCATCATCTCACTATCATGCATCCGCCCCTCATCCTGAATACCCTGCAGCCTCCAATCGTTATAACTACCCTGCAGCCGCCGCCGCTCACCATAACTACCGTACAGCAGCCGCTCCTCGTAACTACCCTGCAGCCACCGCTCACTGTAACTACCGTGCAGCAGCCGCTCACCGTGATTACCCTGCAAGCGCTGCTCACCGTGCCGCTCACCGTTACTACCGTGCAGGCGCCGCTCACCGTGACCACCCTGCAGGCGCCCCTCGACATGAATACCGTCCAGCTGCCGTTTCACCATGACAACCCTGTAGCCGCCGTTCACCGTGTGTTTTCAACAGTCTTCCCCTCACCGTGTGGGGCGGCGCTACGACATCTACTCGCGATCATCAAACAGAAGAAACGACAGTCACAATTTAGACCAAGTAAATCAGTATGGCTTTTGAAAACAGAAAATACTATTATTGGGAGATTTCAATATTCAAATGACATGCTTGTTCATCCTCATAAAACCGAGTCTATCTTAATATGTGCACGTCAAAAAAGACAAGTCATAAAAGAAGCAAAATTAAAAATAATGTACAAAGATAAAACAATAAAACAAGTTACAAAGCACAAATTATTAGGAATCGTCATCGATGAAAATCTTTCCTGGCACGATCAGATCCATAACCGATTCAAACAAGTCTCGTGTTGTGTGTTCCAATTGTCACAGATAAAAACACTTTCTCAACGAACATTCACGAAAAAATGTACTATTTTGCTTTTGTTCAGGCTCGATTAGACTACTGCTCTATTACCTGGGGTAAATGTGCGCCATCTACATTAAAACCACTTTGTTCATTGCAAACGCGAGCATTAAGATGATCAGCTGTCAGAAACAATCTGATCCCTCTACGCGTGATGTATTTAGGTACAATAAAATGCTATCTCTTTCACTAATTATATAACATTCACCGTGTGGGGCGGCGCTACGACATCTACTCGCGATCATCAAACAGAAGAAAAGAAACGACAGTCACAATTTAGACCAAGTAAATCAGTTCTGTGATTCAAATCTTGGTCACCAAAATATGAATGTTGACCTATTTCCCGGACATTCAACTCCCTTCTCCAGCCTGCCTCTCCCTTACTCAGCAGACTGTTTTGCCCCTCTGAAGCCCCACCCCCAAATTAATTCTCTTATTTAGTAGTGGTTTGGATTGCATGCTATTCCACTCATTAGCAACCATCAGGACTTCCCTACAACTTGAGTATCTATTGTGAGCCATGAGATGACCAATGCACTTAGTTGGACTATAACTATTCTGAACTGATCGTTTCCGTATCCTTTCTTTTTCACGTGGTAATTCTGTATATCTCCAGATAGCGCTGCTTCCCTCCTTTCACCAATGTCAACCAATGTGAATGTATCAGATTGGCCGTCAATGACGGTCTGCGCACTAGGTCACCTTAATATTTGTCATCTCATTAACAAAATGTCTGATGTATCAAAAATCATTCATAATAATCATAAACCTTTCCATGTCTTTGGATTTTCTGAGGCATGGACAAACAGCCGCATTGGTGACAATTCAGTACCCATTCCTGGTTATTTAACAGTCCAGAGAAATCCTGAAAATATTCTTGAAACAGGTATTGTTGTGTACGTCCAAAAAGATATCCCATTCAAAATTCGTAATGATCTCTGTCACAAAAATATTGAAATAACATGGCTTGAA
>JADBJO010008829.1:0-50000 GCA_016801955.1 Conus betulinus
CTGTCACAGTTTCTACTCCTTGCAGTTTGCTGCGGTACATAAGTTTGTTTTTCTTTCTTGGAACCACAACTGTTGGGTGTTCAAACAGTTGTCATGTCGACGAAAACCTGATGAAAATTATTTCCCACGTGAAGACATGTGTTTTTACATGAAAATGATTAGAATAGTTTACGCCTAAAGTTAGGAGGGGGGGAGGGGGGGGGGGTCCACGCGAAAACAGTAATCATATATGTTATCTTGGTGGTATTGTTTCCATAATAAATACGCAGAAAAAGAAACTGCGGGAACGTCACGGCATCAGACTCTCCACCAAAATCGCCGAGCATAGGGTAGTCGTCCTGAGTCCTGAGTACTCTACTGTATTGCTGCGGCACTGAACCCGCCTGCCATTGACACATCCAATGGAGAGAATCCACCAGTGTTCCTGAGTACTTCTGCAGAATGACAAACTGTCCAGCCTGCAGGTTGTGGACTTCCCGAAAAATCGAGTGTCTACTTGTCAAGAGCCAGTCGCATGCCATCCTAATGGGAGGACAGCAGGATTAAAAAGAAAAAAAATCCGGCCGATCAGTTGTCAAGAGACAGAGGTTGGGATTGGGTGGAAGACAGTTGCTGGGGTGGGGTGGAAGACAGATGCTGGGTGGGGTGGAAGACAGAGGCTGGGGTGGGGTGGAAGACAGAGGCTGGGGTGGGGTGGAAGACAGCAGGGCTGGGGTGGGGGGGGAAGACAGAGGCTGGGGTGGGGTGGAAGTCAGAGGCTGGGGTGGGGTGGAAGACAGAGGCCGGGCTGGGGTAGAAGGCAGAGGCTGGGGTGGGGTGGAAGACAGAGGCTGGGGTGGGGTGGAAGACAGAGGCTGGGGTGGGGTGGAAGACAGAGGCTGGGCTGGGGTAGAAGACAGAGGCTGGGGTGGGGTGGAAGACAGAGGCTGGGGTGGGGTGGAAGACAGGCTGGGGTGGGGTGGAAGACAGAGGCTGGGGGTGGGGTGGAAGACAGAGGCTGGGCTGGGGTGGAAGACAGAGGCTGGGGCTGGGGTGGAAGACAGAGGCTGGGGTGGAGTAGAAGACAGAGGCTGGGCTGGGTGGAAGACAGAGGCTGGGCTGGGGTGGAAGACAGAGGCTGGGCTGGGGGTAGAAGACAGAGGCTGGGCTGGGTGGAAGACAGAGGCTGGGGTGGGGTGGAAGACAGAGGCTGGGCTGGGGTGGTGTGGCTAAAAGAAAACACAGCGCCATGAACAGGAGAATCATCAAGAAATGAGGAGAGAGAGAAAAAAAAAAGCTGAATTGAACAACTGATTAAGGGCACTGAGGAAAACCCAGACAACCAAAACATACAGAAAGCTTTGAGGATTGTAAAAAGATTTGTTTAAACGGAAGCAAAATGAAATCAGCACCATTTACGGACAAAGACGGCAACGACACCGTCAAAAGACTGGCTGAATATCGTTCCGAACTCAAAAACAGAGTAAAGGAGATGTGAGTCTGCTAACAGCACATAAATGAGGATGACATTTCAATATTCCGTGAAGAAGACGTAGTAGCAGTGAGGTCGATTAAATAAACAAGGTTGCGCGCATCGACAGTACGAACTTGAAACATGGTGGAGAAGTAGTAATCGAAATCCTAACTGTAATCTGCAACGCAATCTAGCACACTGGCAATGCTCACATAATGGATCTATTGACATCAGTTAAGAAAAGAAACTACGTTAGCTGGCAATGTTTTTTCACGCACACGCGCGTGCACACACACACACACACACACACACCACACACACCACACACACACACACACACACACACACACACAACACACAAGTGCCTTTCTGAAACAAGTCTCCAAGGAATTTTGGAAGGGGAAGGGCTCAGGGAAGACAAAAAAAAGGGGGGGGGGGGGGGGGGGAGGGGGGGGGAGGGTGAGGATCTGCAATATTGCACAATGGACAGTGAAAACATTTGCTGAGACCCAAGTTTTTGGCTAACAACCGACAGACCTGAAGGAAGCTAATGAACTGTTCGTCGACGTGGCGCTCTCCGATAACTTCCCACGAAAACTGAGGGAGAAGACGGCCAGCTGAAACACAGGCAGCATGACAAAAGTGACGCTCTCGTGAAGTAGGCCTCCGAGAACACACTGAAAACCAGCCTCATTAGCTGCAACGTGGACACCAGCCGGATACATGCTGTCCTTGACAGACCTCACTAGAGACTCATATGTTATCGAGGCACAAAGACTGAACAGAGCGGCTGTCATTCAAACAAACAGGAACATATGAGCGAGACAACACACTGAATTCCTCCTTCCCCACAACTGCTTTGCCCACTGTGTGTACCTCAAAGGACAGGTCTCAACTCCCACACGAGGACGCAGGCTGTCAAATGACCTCGCTAGCTGCTTGAAACTCGTCTGTCGAAGTGACTGTAGATTCAGAAGCTTTGATTCAGCATGCCAACAAACAGCAGTTCAAAACAAAGCAAGCAATGTAAGTGATGAAGACAAGCAGCATACACAGGATACAGATGGCGCTGCCCACGTAGATGATGGGCTCCATCACAATGACAGACGGCTTTTCGGACACATCCTGTGACAACAACAACAACAACAAAAAGCTGAAATAAGATTGTACGGCTCCAGGTATGTAACCTCCATGACAAAAAGCAAAATGAATGCTGATTTCTAATTTGTGAATTCCCTGAATTTTCCAGCGACTTAAAAATTTTCCAGTCTCCACCACATTTTAAACAGGAATTAATGCCCTTGAATATGGGATTTCAAATATGTTTTGTAAGTAGTGTGTCCAATCTCTAAATGCAAACCAGTTAAACTGGTGAAACAGTGAGAATAATCTATGCATGTGTTCTGGGGTTACATGTGTGTGTGCCATGAAATGAAATGACGCTTACTTCTTTTAGGTGATTTCACTGACAAAACAAAGTCTGCCAAAGCAAGTCAATTCCATGACTTTACTCAGCTTTTTTACTGAATGTTTCTCTTCCACAACTTCCAGCTGACAAGGAAAATGTTTGAGAAATTCCCTGGCGCATCACATTTTTCCAACCAGAATGAACCCTGAAAAAACTGAGAACACGATACCAAGGGTGAAGAAGAGGATAGGAAGAGGATGGGAGGGAGGGGGGAGAGAAGAGCAAATGGGCAAATTCCATTCCACTCATATCATGTAGGGTCTGCCTGGGTGAGGGCTGTGCCATTCAGGGTTGATCCCAAGACTTGCTCTGCTTTCTTGTTCTCAAGGGCAAAACACAATCTTCTCAACTGTTAATGAAAAGTTATCACTAATGAATGCAAGCTTCGAAAAAAGGACTGGACAAATACAGAACTATAAAAGACCTGTGAAATTACAGCAGGAATGTGAAATAAAACTGCTATTAAGTGTACCTTGTAAATGTAATTTGTTCTGTTTTTAGAACTGTACAAGGTGATGTTAGAGATTCATGTTCTCAGTTTAATATGAAATACAAAAGAAAATGGATTTTTTCTCTCTCTCTCTCTCATACTTTAAACGCTTCTGCCCACTGATCTACACAAACATAGTACACAAACCAGGCAATGGCTTTACCTCGATAATGGCAAAAATATGATAGATGGTAGGCATGCACCAATGTGTGGTTGCCCTTTCGTTCAATGATCTCACAACCATCGGTACGCCAGTCTCCAAGTCCATCTGATAGAAACAGAGTCAGACATTATCATTAATACTGCCATCATCTGCATCAACTTTGTCCTGACTTCAGAGATTCATAAGCAAAATGAAGAACACATCACAAAGTGTAGCACTGTCAATCACATCGTAGCATGCTACACCAAAAGCATAGCACGTGGCAGTTCTGGCTTGCATCATTTTCTGAATGTACTGCTAGAAGGGGTGGGAATACACACACTGTGGACCTCATTCGCTACTTACACAGAAGAAAAAAGAAAGTGAAGGTGTGGGGAGAGGGGTTATGAATGCCCTGGGTATTTTTTTTTGTGGCAAATTTAATGAGGCTTGATGATCGCCCTCGCTATCCCTCCATCAATGTTTCCATTAGTCAGCTGTGTCTGCAGAAACCTCAGAATGAAAAAAAAGGGGGAAAAGGGGGATCCCACCACACTCAACCTCTGCTTCATACAACTGACTGATGACTCCCATACTTTAGTGCATCTTCACCTGATTAAATGGAATGCTGACTACTCACCATTGGCAGAGAAGTCCCAGTAGGCAGCAGTGATGGGGCGACGCCTGTTGCCTGTGCGCAGAACGAGCACCACGGGCTGGGTCAGGTTGGGCACAGAATGACCTGCAGAAAACACACCACACCCCCTTGTATACATCCACCCTTTACCCCCAGCCCTCAGTCTTCTTCGCTGCCTGGCCACACAATGTCCCAGGTCAGAATAACGGAACAGTGCTCAGAACTGAGTAAATCCATTCACTGACTGAAACATGGGAAAGAAGAGTGGGATGAAAAGGAAAGGGATAATGTTGTTTCGATGTGAAAAATATTCAGCGTGGATATGAACATGCCTTACACACACCTATCTTGGGCAAATCTAGTCTGTGTCATCGTATTTCACAGACGATAGCTATCATAGTATAGTTAGAGACAGAGAGAGAGAGAGAGAGAGAGAGAGGAGAGAGAGTGAGAGATTTCACAGACAATAGCTATCATGGTACAGTTAAAAAGAGAGAGAGAGAGAGAGAGAGAGGAGAGAGACAGACAGAGCAAGAGAGAGTTTTTTCAAGTATCAAAGAAGTTTTACGTAAAGGTGTATGAGTTTATGCACATAATTAATTTCCAAGGAAAAAAGGGGAGGGGATATATGGGGGAAAGACATTAAAGAAACATGCATGCATACAGAAACAGCACACACATATGCACACACACACATTTGAAGACTCGCAGCTCCCCACAACCAACACATACGCACACATCTTCATATTAACAACAAACTTCTAAGCATGATGCACACATATGCACTCATACTCACATAGTCTTTACCATAAAACATTCACACCTGCATGAGCAACCAACTCTAGCCTCCTTCACATACTGACCTACGGACACACTGACGACACTGGAGGCTACAGTCCAGTTGCCCCGTGCCAGCTTGCTGTCCACATGGGGTGAGGCTGTGGTGGGGAACAGCCGGCCGTTGCGAAACACCGTGATGTACACATTGGTGTTGTTCTCGTCCAGAATGCCAGCATCTTGCAGCAGAGTGGCCGGCAAATCCACAGACACATCGGTGTTCTGAAACAAAGCAACGCACTGTCCGGTAAGTGACTTGGTGAGTCAAAATAGGCTTCTGTCTTCTGAGGCAGAAAACACAGTAACACCAGGGCTCCCTTTCAGTGTGCTTGTCCATCATACATGCAAGGAAATTCAACATTTCAGATGAAAGGTAGAGATGTGTGACCTGGTGCTTGCTTTTCTTACCTTTTCCCAACACACCATGTAAAGTAAGTCCGTACTGACAGGTGATGCAAGAACTTGAAATATGACCAAAATCAAAAGCATTCTCAGTTGAAAACAACAGACTCCATTCTGATAAAAATGTTCTTTTGCATGCATTATCAGTATAGGACCTTATTTCAATGGAATTCATTCTTTCATACATACACTCTCTCTCTCTCTCTCTGTCTCTCTCTCCCTCTCCTCTCTCACACACACACACACACACACACAGAGCTAAACCAGCTAAAAAGTATTTTCATTTGGAACCATGAAACGAGGCCATCTGTCATCTGACAAAGACACCATCACAGAATCTAATGCCTTTATCTGGGTTCTGTAGGGGTCACCTCTTTTGGAAAGTTCAAGTGAACTGTCGATGGACTACATGATGGCACCCTCTGGACGGAAAGCTCACTCACACTGGCTCAGTGGCTAAGCAGTTATGGTTGTCGGTAGAGGCCTAGCAGGTGGTGTCTTGCGCATGTGAGAACAGGCACCACTGAACACCACCAAAGTGGTTTTGGCAGCAAGGCAGTGTCTCCTCTGATGAGTTGCCTCATGATGACACAAACCTCACGGCTCCATTTGCATTGCAAGTCCCAGGCTGTGACTGTGGATTGGGGGCCTGGGATGAACGGAATGGGTGAAACGCCACTGAAGTGCATGGAAGATGAGGCAGCAGCACCAAACAAAACGAAAAGGCTTTCAGCAGTTAAGCTACTCTCCCACAACAGAAGTGTAAGGAACACAGAACACACTGAAGAGAGCATTTTCTCCATCACAGCAAGATGAAAACTGACTTATAATCACCACTCGGCTGATACGACGGGTCAGTTACAAGGAGATCATGCTTCAGACAACAACACTCCAACAGTGTGGGTTATCAGTGTTTTTTGTTTTTTTTCCCCTTGTTAGCTGTCTGGTATTTATGAGCAATAACATGCCAAACAGGAGGAAAGTTATTCAGTCCAGTCTGTATGAGAAAAAAAAAAAATCTGACTGTAGTAATTTTTTGTAAGCACTCGCCAAACTGCACACTGGCATTTAGTGTAGTTGGGTGCATCTGCATTTGGGAAAAGCACAAAACACAACGAGGCCTTTCTTCCTCTTTTTGCTGGTCCACTCTTTACCACGACCACCAAGCAGGCATTACTCACCTGTCATTGATTTCCACCATCACCCATTCCCTTACATACAGCCACACAGAAACTCATCTCTCTCACTCTCCAGCTTTCACAGTCCATAGAGTGCAAATGTTGTCCTGAGGCACACTGCCAGAGCTGCCACAGCACCTATATGAAGTCATTTTAGTGTCATTTACCAATAGCGCCTGTCTGTAAATTTTCACCCGCAGGACAATCCCTCACAGGCAGTGTGCACTGAACCTGACGGAGTCAAAAAGCTAAGGCTATGAACAAACACGAAAAGATGGCTAAACATGTCATTCTTTTGTGCCTTGTACCCACAAAATCACCATCAACTCAAAGATTTGGACTACATTAATGCAGTTTACAATGAAAAGTAAAGTATTCTACACATACTCATAAAATATGGCCGATATATACAGATTCATATACTTTGGCAGCCATTTTTAGAAACCCCAGTTTTGAGCTGTGTGTGCGTGTGTGTGTGTGTGTGTGTGTGTGTGTGTGTGTGTGTGTGTGTGTGTGTGTGTGTGTGTGTGTGCGTGCGCACATGTAGAGCTGTGTGTGTGTGTGTGTGTGTGTGTGTGTGTGTGTGTGTGTGTGTGTGTGTGTGTGTGTGTGAGTGAGTGAGTGAGCAAGCGAGTGCATGCGAGCGTGTGTGCGTGCGTGTGTATTAGTGCTTTTCCCCTCACCAGAATCAAAACCATTATATTTGCCCCAAACTTCACTATTGCTCAGCCTAACCTGGTGACAGATAAGCGGTATCTCGGGGTGGGGGTGGGGGGTGGGGGATGGGGGGAGTCATTTTAAGGCAGAGTTCCTTTGTTGCTCTCTTCCTCATTCTCTCTTTTTCACACCCACACTCACACTCACACACACACAGATCAAAACACATACAGAAACATACTGCAAACAATTATGCATACACTACCAAGTGTCTGTATTTTCTATGTAGTATGATCATAATCCAAGCCAATCTTTTTTTTTCCCCCCCCCCCCAGCTCCTTTGAATATGGCGTAAAGAACATTTTAAAACAGAAACCAAAAACTGAGAATCAACATAACATAAAGCACAGAGAGAAAACAATGAAACAAAGAAACGAATTAAGGGGGGAAAAAAAAAACCCTCATACCCACACAAGGAAAAAAGAGCCAAATCAGGCAAAAGCACCAGCCAAAACAAAATGTGAGGCAGTTTGCAGACAGAAGCCCCCCCACAGACCCAGCAATTCATTCATACTCCACATACCGCATCACTTTACTGCCCTCCATTCCCAGCTGCGCGGACACTGATTGAAGCTGCTGGCACACTACGACTCGAAAAACAATACAGCCCACACCTCCTGGGCCACTGGGGCCAGGCCAGCAATAGCCCAGGCAGGTAGGTAAGGACAGTGAGGCCAAAAGTGAAGGTGAAACTGAAACACCGGCAGTCACTGAGTCAGACCAGCCCACCTCCCAAAAAGAACTTCCACCAGGGAAACAGAAGAAGCAGTGAGGCATGACCGATCGCCCTCCTCTGTCCCTCCATCCCCCCCCCCCCCCATCCCCCCCCCCCCCCCCCCCCCCCCCCCACCTCACCGAAAACCTTCCAACCATGCATTTGTCCTGCTCGGAAGGGGCCGTCTGTCTGTCTGTCTGCCCTAGCTTTTTCGGACAGTTATGTGGGGCATGTCACACAAGACTGATCCAAGTGGCCTCTGCTCTTCACGCTTGTCCGTCAATCCTGTATCACGGCACAGTCAGTCATGAATATTTCCATAGTTGTCGGGATAAGTGGCCGGCAGAAGGTGACTGCCGTATACCATGTTCTGACCACTGCTCGCCAGCAAGCCACCAAGTCACCAGCTGAAGCCCCCCTCCCTGTACAAGCCAACTTAGGCCATACGGCACTGCTAAAAGCAACATAAGAGAAGCCCTACAGTTGACGCCTTATCTCTCTGAACGCTCGATTACCCTCCTTGTATGTGAGAAGGAAAGTTCACAGCGTCGCCCGCTGACCTCACAAACAACAGTCAAGTCTGGAACGTGAAATAATTAGAGATCCGAAGAATGACCCACCACAGAAAACCAACCCTTACACACACGCCCAGCCACACATACCCGGCTACCTCACACAAACCATGTCCCTGAATTTCTGAAGCACCAAATGAGGAAATAAGTTCAGATCACTCACAAGCACAAATTCTAACTAACGAAATGCCAACACTACGAACGCTTACAATGACTCTCTTATTGCAAAAAACCACACACATCAAATCATTCATTTCATAAACTCTGTAAACTTTCATGTAATTCCAGCTATTTTCTTTCCATACATACAAGACCTATCCTCAAAATACTGCAACTGTGAGACATACATAAATTTCCTTGAAATGATTCCCTTTGAAATGTCTTAGAAGTGTCATTTCACTCGGAATAAATTGAAAAAGAAAAACAAATATGACACAGCTGTCACATTCAGGTACTTTCTTTCAATATTATTTGTTTCTGTTTCTTTTCTTTCATACAAATAATGTGTAGATGTTTTAAGAGCTGACTTTTTTTTTCTTTCTGAAAAAATTTTTTATTTTTTTGCAATCTTTTACATTCTATACGTATGTCAACTTCCTGATTATAAGAAAGTGGGGAAAAAATAATGGCTGCAGTAGGGAGGAGCTGAAAGCAGGAGAAAACTGACAGGCCGTGGTCTTTAGCACTGGATTCACATCACAAAATAACATAATTTTCTGCTTTCAAATATATTTTCATCAAGTTTTCATTTCGATTTTATATTATCAGTGAGGCGAAATAATTATTATATGAAATTTTCTAAAAAAAGTAAATCAGCAGAAAAGTCAAAACTGGCATGCTTATTTCTCTATTTTCTTAACTGTCTGAAATGTTCAGCTGATCTATAATATTGTTTACATACCTAACTCATAGCAAAACTTATAATAAATGTTGCGCCTTTTTTCCCCCGGACAATGATGACAAAAGCTGATGATAACATGTCCTGTTGTCAGAAAGGAAAAATGTAAACAATACGCACAAACTAATCTTTTTGAAAATAAAACAAGTAATTTGGGTTACCAGCTGGTTAAACCTTGTGAATAAACATTGTGCACAACCAGACTGGGGGCATGCAAATTTACTCATAAGAAAATTGCAGCCATTTGAAATAACATTTTGTTTCCTGTTGTATGCTTACTGGTTGAGATCAAACGGTGAAAGCACTATTTTCATTGGAGAATGGTTTATCAAAATTTGTAGGAGTTGTTTTTTTTTTTTTTTTTTTTTTTTAAGCAGATCTTGGCCGAAAGTTGACTGAAGCAAAGCATAGGGTGAGAAAAAAAACACCTGTGGGTATTCCTGTAAATAAAACTTTATTACGATAACCATACTGAGGGACAGCTGGAAACTGTTACAACTGGCCATTTCACATTTTGGTCACCACAGAGCAGCACCCATTATGAAAGCATTTAAAACTATTCATGTTTTTAAGATTAGAGGATTGCAAGCGTCCCCAACTATCTTCTCTTAGATTGAAACCACTGTGCAGCATTCAGTTTTGCACTGAGACAGAAGTGCAAAACTTCGTGTTCACTAATTTGTCAACTGGCATCCCATGAAAAAAAACAAAATCAAATTACCCTCCCCCCCTCAAAAAAAAAAAAAAAAAAAAAAAAAAGAGAGAGAGAGAGAGAGAGAGAGAGAGAGAGAGAGAGAGGAGGAGGGGAGGGGGAGGGGGGCGTGTATGTATGAACACAGGTTCTTCTTTTTTTTTTCCCTTCTTTTTTTTTGTTTTGTTTTTGTAACACATCATGTTTTAAAATCACAACTAACTGAACAAAAATTCAACCACTTTTTCTAAATTTCAGTGTTAAGCTTGAATCAGGTGCTAAATAAACTGCCTGAATCAATAACCAAGACCTTTAACTTACCTTTTTTGGTTTTGATTATAGATCAGTTTATCTGATCTGAACTGTCACAGTAATCAAAGAAAAAAAGTTTCTATCAAGTTGTTTCTTTTTATCGTTTGTGTCTAATTGACTCAAGTCATGTTTCTGTATACTGGGGATCAATCTTAAATGATGACAAAACCCCAAATCTTGTGATTATTGCCATCAACTGCGTTTGTTGTTTGTTTGTTGTTGTTGTTGTTGTTTTACAGTGGCTGACTGAAAATGATGTGCTACATGCAACTTGAAATCTAAAAAAAAATCACTAGTTTAATGAGGACAATCTTTGGCAGGAACTAAGTGTCATCAATTGCCAATGACTAACTGTAGGTACAACAAGACAGCTTTCATGATTTAGGTTCCAATATTTATCTTCTGATGCTAACAGCAGTAGATTATAATGCAAAGATGAACTTTTTTTTGTTGTTGTTGATATTTTTCATGTAAAGCGTCCCGCAAACTAGGTATAAACAGACATCTCTCTAAGAAGAATGGGCAACATACATACAAAATGACAGACAAGAGACTTATTTTCAAATCATCTATGAAATTAGCAATGAAAAAACACAGAGGGCACACAGCAGACTTCTCCACTCCAGTCTGTCACCCCCTAGTGTGCGCAACCTCAGTTTAGCCAATCACCGCTGCGATAAAATTAGCCGAGCACATGGTCTGCGGTGGCTTCATGAGGTCTGACAAGCTCTCTGGCATGGCTGAGAGATCAGTGCTCACGACAGCTTGCACATGGCGGAAACAATATGAGGCAACAGACATTCTTGTTATGGTCGGTCCAAGTCTGACGAGGGTTAATCCTGAAGGAAATGAAGGCATTATTTTCTTTTCATTCCCAAAGCCAAATACAAGGCTAGAAGACTGTGGCGGACTGGCGGGCATCATGATCAGCTGCATCCAGACCTCATTACCATGAATGACTGAATACTCAAAGATGTGTGTGTGTGTGTGTGTGTGTGTGTGTGTGTAAACATGTGCATGTACCAACGGTGGTGGAGGAGAGAGAGAGAGAGAGAGAGAGAGAGGGGGTGTGTCTGTGTGTGAGAGAGAGAGAGAGAGAGGGGGGGGGGGGGGGGGGGGAGACAGACAGACAGAGCTCTTTGTGTTATGGATAGTAGTGGAGGTGTGGATGCTAGCAACTGAGTGTCCTCTCCATCTCTTAGTTTATAACCTTTACCAAAGAGAGAGAGAGAGAGAGAGAGAGAGAGAGAGAGAGAGAGAGAGAGAGAAAGACAGACAGACAGACAGACAGACAGTGTGTGTGTGTGTGTGTGTGTGTGTGTGTGTGTGTGTGTGTGTGTGTGTGTGTGTGTGTGTGTGTGTGTGTGTATAATGCTAGTGTGTGTGCATGCATGCATGCATATAAGGATATGTGTGTTACTGAAAATAAAATAGTTTTTTTCTGTATCATTACAGGATATGCATGTGCACATGATCTGAATGAAAAGAGTGAATACCCATCTATCCACCCCTCTCTGTGTGTGTGTGTGTGTGTGTGTGTGTGTGTGTGTGTGTGCGCTGCGCGCGCGCATGTGTGTGTGTGTGTGTGTGTGTGTGTGTGTGTGTGTATGTGTGTGTGTGTGTGTGTGTGTGTGTGTGTGTATGTGTGTGTGTGTGTACATTCGTGTACAGGTATGATAATGTCATAATTTTTTTAAAACAATTGTGGGTGAAGACCCACTGAAGAATATCTGTTCACCACTCCTTCTGTTGGACAACCTTTTCTAAAGAGAAAGATATAGGAGTACAGAAAGACCACCCCTCTCTCTCTCTCTCTCTCTCTGTTTGTCTCTCTCTCTCATTTCCAAATATTCTGCTAACTTTCTTTTCACACGTTTTCTTTTCATATTTTTTGTTTCTTTCCAATATTTCATTGTTGGCTGTCTATGTCCCTCTCATTCATTCCTTCTCTCTTTCTCTGTAATTCTCACTCTCTCTCCCTGTCTGTCGGTCTCTCTTTCTTCTTTAGTTCTTCCTTTTGTATTACTGTTGGTTATCAGCTTCCTGTTGTATTATTGTTGGTTATCAGGTTTTTTTTCCATTTTTTTTGTGTGTGTGTGTGTGTGTGTGTGTGTGTGTGTGTGTGTGTGTGTGTGTAATGTTCTCATTTTACCTCTTTTGTGATTCTTTCTGGTTTTAATTCTCAAAAACCTGCAAGTGACAGATCTTCAGGCATGAGTTCAGTCAGTGATCTTGATAGTCGGTACAGGTCTTTTGTCTTTGCTTGCCAGGCTGCCCTTTTTGGGCACAGCTTATCACCTCACATTGCTTCGGTGGACAGATCTATACACATAAAAATACTGCAATGTACAGCTGAATATTACATAGTACAGAAGCATACAGTCCATCATAATCATGCTTCAGAGAGCTTTTATTATCAAAAAAAAAAAAAAAAAAAAAAATGAATGATAAAAGCCATCATCTTATTATCGTAACCAACTCAAATTTTTAGGTTTTTTTTTTCCCATTTGATAAAGACAATAAATACATGTATACAAATAAATATGTTCATGAATTCAAATATAAAGAACTTAGGCTGATTTTGAGTAGTCAGTTTGTAGCCTCCAACTCCAAGTAGAAGGATCAGACTGTGAATCCAGTATCCAAGCCATCCTCAAGTTTAAAGTGAACCAAAATTACTCAATTAAAGACTGAAGTGTAAAGCTACACAGAAACTTAAAGACATGTGGGGACATTCTACATCATCATTTACAACTTTCAAACTTTAATCTCCAGGAAAAAATATATATAGTTCACTATCCATTTAGGATATGGGTATGGGGAAATGGCTGGGCTGGGGATGGACAGAGAGAGAGAGAGAGAGAGAGAGAGAGAGAGAGAGAGAGAGAGAGAGAGACAGACAGAGACAGACAGAGACAGACAGACAGACAGACAGACTGACTGACAGAGACTGAGACTAAGATAGACAGACAAATAGACGGATGGATGACAGATGCAGACAAAGTCAAAGAGAGAGACAGACAGACAGAGAGACAGACAGAGAGAGAGAGGGAGAGAAGAGAAAGAGAATGAGTGAGAGAAAGAGAGAAAGAGAGAGAGAGATTGACAGAAAGACAGGCAGACAGACAAAGTCAAAGAGATAGAAACAGAGAAAGGGTGGGTTGGAAGGATGATGAGGGAAGTACTAAATGGTTTTGATGGTGGTTTAACGGCCACTGGTTGCCGGTGAAGGCTGTCTAGCAGTGACTACTGTGACGACAGGTATGCAAGGAGGGGGTCAACCTTAGTGCAGGAACAGCTCAGGGACACTTAAAAACACTCTACAAAGCATTGTAGCACACTAAACAATAGGAATGTAATATAGATAGTTCACCTACTGTCGGCGACTGTCAGCCATTGACTCTCACTGACCAGCATTGCAGTTAGCTGTACCACATTGTACTGTGTTGTTCCGAGTCATGCCCACACTGAAACGCATTACCTTGTAATGAAAGGAATTGAAATTTTGACATCAACCATACTGAAGATGTCTTCAGAAGCAAAACTCTTGTTGTACGTGTGTGTGTGTGTTTTTTTTTTCCCTTGTTCTTTTCTCATTTGTTTTTCCACAAAAAAAGAGAAGAATTCAATCATGTTTAATTCACTACTCGCTTTACAGAGTCACACTGAAGAAGAAGAAAAAAAAATTCAGGCTTTCGTCATAATTCGACACTTAATTAAAAAAAAAAAAGAAGAAAAAAAAGGCTTTCATAGTCATCCTACTCAATGAATTTGGTCATGTTTCACTTGATTAATGGTTTTCATGATAAAAAAACACATGGCTTTCAGCTTTCATTGTCATACTCAGTCACATAGCACTTGAAAAGTAGCTTTCATAGCTATAAAACAAATGGCTTTCATAGTCATTTTGACACTAAAGAATACGCCTTACACCATCCACAATTTCTGTGACCATATTTCATCCATGACATTGTTTCCATCTAACTAGCCCTCACGTTTCATCACTTAGCATTTTTTTTTCAAAGTAATATTAAAAGAATACCAGGCTGAAGCCTTATACACCAATTTAAATGTCTCCCTGAGGAAGTTCACTCTACCCTTATAAGACAAGTGCAGCAAGCCATACAGAATGCATAACAAGAGGTAAGGAATCACAACTGATCATTCCCATTTCAAAACTGCTTAACTATGTGGAAATCAATTAGCAAGTGTTATACACAGCAGAATCCTGATCATAGTGTTAAATCCCATTCAAACTTTCCAAGAAGAGTAGTCTAGATAACAGACTGGGTAAATATAACTCAACAGAGTCACAATCAAATTGTGATGGCAGACTGTTGAAGAGGAATGTTTCAGGGCATCTTAAAAAAAAAAAAAAAAAAAAAAAAAAGAAAAAGAAAAACTGAACAAAAAAGGAACGAAAAATAAATGTGAAGAAGAGGCCAGATTTGACTGAATTCTCTCTCTCTTGCTCTCTCTCTCTCTTTTAATTGCTTGGCTAGAACTCCCAGGTTTACCACAGGCAAGATTTTTGCATTCAATTTCAAATGCAAATGGTTTTTAATCTAAGGTTGCCATATTTGTCTTTGGGGATGATGTCTAAACACACACCAATTTGCGTTTTTTCTTGTGTCATCCATCCACACCCACAGACACACACACACACACACTGGTCAGCTCTTTTCCAAAAGGTGAAATGGGATTCAATATGTGTGCAAAGTATTTTATACCTGTATTAATGCATACAGCCTTGGTCTGAAGTCTGACAAGAAGGTCTAGATGGTCTGCACACAGATGTTACTTCTAACAGAACAATCTCTTCTAGCCTGGCTTTCTCATGAGGCATATCAGGACTCTGAACAACACACTTTACCCACAACATCAGCCAGGCTCCTACTGATTTGAAGCAACACACATTGGTGTGTTTCTTCTTCACTTTAGTAACCAAAAAACCAAAAATAATTATCAAAAAGTATCCAAATCAGCATTCTTGAAGTGCATAGAGCATGGTCTACTTCAGTGAAAGTTCACCTGGTCTCAACACATTTTTGTCGAACCTTTAAAACAAAGCAGTGTTTAGCATGACGGTGGGAAACATCCATACACTGTTCAGAACATGAAGAAGATACAGGCACAAAAAAAACACAAACAAAACTTCATTTTCAAAATGAAGTCCATCATGGAATTACACATCTACACTTTTATACCTGTCAAACAATTACATGAAATCATTGTGATCATCATCATCGTCCCACATGCCCTAGTCATTTTTATAACACTTTCCTGGTCAATTTCTTGATCATCAACAAGCATATTTTGAAGAAAAGCACTGGTTGTCACTTAACCATCACAGCTATAGTATCATGATCATACCCTAGAGTTCAGAGTCAGTTTCAACAAACCCATCCCCCTAATACAACAATTCATCTCACTTGGTACGTTATATCATTAGCAGCCTTTCCTTCGCAAAAACTCATCACAAGAACTGAACCAAGATTAAAATTGCATGAAATTCTTGCTAAGTGTATGGTCATCGATTTCATACCATTCTTTCCGCTATGTTAAACTGCCGCTCGGTGACATCGGGACAAAACCTTTCAAATGATACCAACAGGCCAAGAAGAACTAAGGGAAGCAATCCATATGGTACAGAAAAGTAGCTGCACTTTAAACAGTAGTCTCCCACAAAATGTTTACACAGTTAAAATTATATTTTCAACAGCAGTCAACTGATGTCATGACTTGAACTGATGTAAAGAGTAATAGCATGGCAGTACTGTCATAACTTCACTGTCTTGAATTAAATAAAGCCCTAAGCATTCCAAACTGTAAACCATGTATATATATGCACATCTGCACTGTGAAACACAATTAAAACAGAAAACAGTCTGCACACACACACACACACACACACACACACACACACAATTAAGACAGTCAGTTAGACAGTGAATGAAATAAAAACGGGTGATGGTTGAGGGATCAGACCTTTTTCTTCTGAAGAAAGACTTTAGGGAGGTCTCAAAGATGTGGTTCATTTCCTATTGCACTATAACCAAGACAGCTAGTTTTACACAGAGGATCCCGACAGGGGGAAATCCTTGTCCATATTAGCAGAGCCTGACAGGGGAAAAAATCCTTGCCCATATTAGCGGAGCCTGACAGAGAAAAAAACCCTTGCCATATTAGTGGAACCTGATAGGGGAAAAAATCCATGCCCATATTAGTGGAACCTGATAGGGGAAAAAATCCTTGTCCATATTAGCAGAGCCTGACAGGGGAAAAAATCCTTGCCCATATTAGCGAAGCCTGATACAGGAAAAAAAAACCTTGCCCATATTAGTGGAATCTGATAGGGGAAAAAAACCCTTGCCCATATTAGTGGAACCTGATATGGGAAAAAATCCTTGCCCATATTAATGGAACCTGATAGGGGGAAAAAATCCTTGGCCATATTAGCGGAACCTGATAGGGGAAAAAAAAACCTTGCCCATATTAGCTGAGCCTGACTGAGGAAGAAACCCTGGCCATATTCTGTTTTAAATATTCTCTGGAGCCAAGTAAACCCAAAGCTGAAACAGTGCTACAGTTTCATTATGCATGTAAAATTACTTTCGAGTATTTCAACAGAAACCAGTTAGATTAGGTAAGGTTTGGGTTTGGGTGCAGGTCTGTTTAGGGTCTGGACTACTGCCAAGCATTCCAGAGTTGGAAAGCCTGCTGGTTTTCTGATCAAAGTTCTCTTCTCATGAATACATGTGCCACTGAAGACAGAGACAAGTGGGTAAATGATTGTTCTACATCCATTCCCCCACCTCGTCAATCTTGTTTTTCTACACCACTGGTGCAATCAATGTACGTCAGATGTTTCAAACATAGACTGTAGTTTCAAGACATGATATTTTTCCTGTCTCTTTGTTTTTCTATCTCTCTTTGTTTTTCTCTCTGCCCTTGTTTTTCTCAGTCTTTCTCTCTCTTTGATTATAGTTTCCAGACTACATGGAGATATTTTTCCTGCATTTTTTTTTTCTATCTCCCTTTGTTTTTTTTTTCCCCCTATATTGTTTCTCTCAGTCTGTGTGTGTGTGTGTGTGTGTGTGTGTGTGTGTGTGTGTGTGTGTGTGTGCGAGTGCGTGTGTGTGTGTGTGTGTGTGTGTGTGTGTGTGTGTGTGTGTGTGTGTGCACACGTGTGTGTGTGACTGGCGTGTCTGACAGTGTGACTGGCTTTGCAGTTTATTTGCAATCCATGTGGTGTATGTCAGATCATTTGAACCAATAGTGGTTAGTGTCACATTTTTAAATTTTGGATATGTCAGCTTCCAGTTTTGAGTGTGTGTGTGTGTGTGTGTGTGTGTGTGTGGTGTATGTTTGAGTGTGAGTGAGTGAGTGAGAGTGTATGCATGTGTGTGTGAGTGTGTGTGTGTGTGTGTGTGTGTGTGTGTGTGTGTGTGTGTGTGTGTGTGTGTGTGTAGAGGGGGAGGATTGTTTGCTTGTTTGGGTTTTATTTGTTTATTTGTTAGTTCAATTCCACGAAATTCTATTTATTCTTCTTTCCTCTGACATTATACACCATTATATTTAAACACACAACCAAAATATGTGTGCAAAAACAGATTTACTGGGCCACCCAACCAACAGAACAAACTCATTACGAATGGACAAAATGCACTTTGACCTACTGGTCCTCTGTCTGCACTTCGACCTACTGGTCTTCAGCCTGCACTTCGACCTACTGGTCTTCTTCAGCAGAACAAGTCACAAAGGCCAAACAAACATGTCACTTATCAAGCCTTGTTCCCATGGCCTCAGCCGGCTGGCACAGTGAAAGAATTTGTACTGGAATGAAAGACAAGTGATCTAGTGCATGTGCTTCACTCAATACTTATCATGCAGCGCAGGTACCCATTCCAGCCACTACAGTGCCAGGTCAGCACATAGCTGGGACAGAATGAGACGAAAGAGGGTATGGATGTGGGAAGCGGTGTCGTTGGGCTTTTTAAAATGGATTGAGGAGCAGATGCTTACTCAAGTTAGAAGTAAGCTGGCCTGAAGAGGGAGAAATTACAGACTGAGCAATCTTTGATACGAGTGGCCTGTCCCATTTACACACTATGGGATATGCAAATGTAAAAGCAGAAAATGCTGACCAAGTACTGACAGTCGATCTTGGTCAATACTCAAGAGAGAGAGAACTAAGACATACGTAAGCTGTGTTGTAGGCACCAGTTTTTTCTCATTCCAGTCAGTGTTGTCTCCCTTTCCTTCTGCCAAGTCAAAGATATACCTTGGACATATAGATCTTTTGTACGTTTCCAGACTGTGTTAAGCATTCATTCTTCTGATCATCAGCCTGTTTTGTGGCCTCTACAAGTAGACGTCAACCAATGTTCTGCAGAACAAGATTTGTGTCTTATCAACAATGATGCCTTGGACATTAGGTAGACTAAACGAGTGTAAAGGAAACTGCCTTGAATAACTCTGATCCTCTGATGTGGTGAAGACAAGTCAAGTCAAATGTCTATAGCCAAGTCAGCTACAGGGGCCACATCAGGGCTGCAAGCATGTTAAAAACTGAACTACTTACAATTTTCAAAATCCTAAGACTTAAAAATTTCGTGTTTTTTTTTCATAACCTAAAATGCCAATCTAGACCCATCTGTAACACAACCAATGTCTAACTCGGATTAAATGAAAATTCTGATTTCTTTACCACTTAAACATTAATAATTACATCCAGTGAAATAGCTTGGATCAAAGTCTTGAAGCAGCCCGTGGGAAAACGCTTGTGTCTTTGATCATACATCCCAAAACCCAATCCCAACGGTATGGGCAGCATTCTCTACCCTCTTTGGATCAAACCTGGAAACTTCTCTTTTGCCTTTTCTGCCTGACGCACTAAGCATTTCCTTTGTCATTCCACTGAGTGATATGTATTTGGATAAGGCCGTTTCTTGATCATTTTTGGAATGCTTTTGTTTTACAGGTGGGAATAGGACAGCAGGTTGGAATAGTCGGGAAGAGTGTGACACATGTGTATGCAAAAAATGTGCTTGGCTGTGCATATGTTTTGGTATTGTGCAGGTTGGAATAGTCGGTTTTGTGTGCAAAAAATGTGCTTGGCTGTGCATATGTTTTGTGTATGCTACCTATCTTCATTTTTTCTGAAACTTAGTATGTGTAGCTGCTGATTGTAAAAAAACACCTAGAGCATTAATTTGATTGGGACTATAAATATTCTTAATCATAATGATAACAGCAAAAGTGATAATGATAATAACAGAATGATGTTGAATGTCAAGCAACTTATCACTCAGTATGCATCATGATGCCTTCCTGCTCTTCAAAAAGATGAGTAAAGTAAGCATGAGCAGTGTGCAGTATGCACAGAATCGTTGCCTCCTAGCGGTTTCTACAGTCAGTCTACATGAACTTTCTGGATATGGCGATCTGAGTGGATGTGCTGGGTCAGGTGACTGTCCACAATGGTCAGCCATAAACATCAGCGATACACAAACGGACGCATCTAAATCAAACCACACACATGATTTGCATACAACTCGACGCGGTTCTGACAGGAAGGTTTGTGGAAATTTGTGTACAACAGCACTCCGGTTAATCTAGCAGTCTAGAAGACTTAGGTATTAGTGTATGGAACTTGAAAAAAAAAAAAAAATGACTGTAGCTGGATTAATGATGGACATAACTTCTACAGGTTATACAGGGAATGTGTTTTGCGGTCTGTATGTCTGATAACACAGCAAGGAATCTAATGTCCTTGAGAAGCTAAAATTTACTTTCTTTCATTTCTGTAGCTGTCATCCTATGACTGAGGAATTCATCTTTAAAATGCTAACCATTAGCAATCTAACTGAAACAAAAAAAACAACAACAACAACAAAAAAGCACACACACACACAAACAACATCTTACTTAACACGGGGAAAAAAGTTGTATTTGCAACTGCATGAGTGCGGTAAGGTAATGTTGTTTATAGCCCAGCTGACTGCAAAGGGCCATATCATGGCTATCACGGCGTTGAAGTCAACTCACATTTTGGTGTGTAAATGGGTGTAAAAGGAGTGGCCTGTGCATGAGTAAGCAGAGACAAAGAGAGGGAGAGAAAAAAAGAGCTATCTCAGTCAAAAAATTACTTTTTCAATTGCCTGCAGTACTCATGGTCTCTTTATAGTCCACCAGAAACTTGAAAAATGGTGCAGAAGTCCTTTAATTCTGAATCATCCTTCTACGAAGTCCTTTTGAAATCCATCAAAAAAAAAAAAAAAAAGGTCAAGAAAGAAATTTGGCAATTCCATGTGGGATCATTAGGAGATCAACTAATAATGAAAATTCCCCAAGACTAAAGTTCTTTCCAACAGTCCAAGCGGTATTTTGAAATCATGTGAGCACACCAAGCATCAGCATTATACAGGCATTTAATTGCACAAAACAGAGACACTTCTCCGCATACTTGCACTGCTTTTTTTTTTTGATTGGGGGGGGGGGGGGAGGGGGAGGGGAGGGGGGAAGGGAGAGAGGACTACCCTTGGGTTACACATCTGTCCTTCTCTATCATGGTTGCTTCAGTGGAACGGAGGTTCTGACTGGGTCTCGCACATCAATCACCGACAACATGCAAACAGCCATGCTATTTCTGCAAATCAATGTGAGCAATCGTCACACCTCTTCATTCATTTCCCTGCAGCAGAATCGTTTTCAGGAAAGCAGAACAGCGGACTGCAGTATAAGCAAATAAAAAGTTGCTGAAAATGGAAGGGCAGACTGGTCAACATGCCAAACGTTTAGAAAGAAAGCAGACTATGAAATAACAGCAGCGGATACAATTTTCGAACAGAAATATTCAAAAGAATAATTTTGGATTTGCAGACTGTGTGTTTTATCAACGTAAGGTAATGCTTTTCATAGCCCAGCCAACGTAAAAGACCATATCAGGGCTGGTACTGTGCTTCGTCAAAGAGACACAATTAATAAAAGTGGAGGGCTTCATCACCTGGCAGTGGTACACATGTTAACCCTTACTCTGACTGAACAACATACTATTAAGTCCATTGTCTGGTGAATTAAAAGAAGGAAAGTTTGAAAAAAAAAGGTTACGTTTGTATAATGTGCATAACTTTTCAACAGTTAGTATTTGAACATGAAATGCTGAATAAAAATTGTTATTAATTGAATAAAGAATACTACAAAACAGAACTTGTATGCTTGTGAGTGTTTGATTAGGTGTTTACCTGTCCAGAATGTGAAAATAACAGGTGAAAACAGGTGGCACATCCTGCTTGTTATTCTCAAGAGCTTTTTCACAAATAATCTTGACAATGATGTTCCACAGTATCCAGAAATAAGTTGCAGCCTTTTTCCAAGGGAAGTCAGTGTGGATTGTACCTGTCTTCCATGCAGGTAATCCAGGTAAGAATGAACAAGGTACAGTTCAGTTTTCTCATTGAAATCACGAGCTCACACACACACACACACACACACACACACACACAAATGGTCACTATCAACAAATGTAATAGTTAGCCCACACTGTCTTCATTTATGTTTGAAAGGTTTAGGATCATCGGGAAGCGCTTCACTGAGTTTTTCTTCCCCACTGAAATGGCATCTGAGATTTCCATCACCCTAAGGCTTTCATCAAGTCATTGTCTGTATCGATCTCAAAATAATGATTACATGGTGCTTGATCTAAATCAAAACAATCACCTACCACACACTGTTCATTGAAAATGTCAGTAACTTCTTCTTCACCTTGCTTTTTCCACAAGAAATTCAGCAAAAACATCATCAAGTTCCTTATTCTATCACATTCTCCTATCGGTGCCGCCATTTTTGTTTTGCCAGATGAGCTGAGTCACCCTATGCATTACAAGCTGCTACTAACCATAAAACAAGCTAAAACGCTGAAAATCCATGTTCCACTGCTCTCTGTCATTCATGCAAATGAGTTTCTCACCGAGCCATAGTTTCGTATCTGTGTGTGTCGGTCGGTGAAACTAGGCTCACCCTACAGCACAAACTGAGTCACGACAACCAGTGACTGCCATGATGTAACGGTGCGACTTATGTCGCGACTACCAGCGAAAGGGTTAAATAATGGCAGACTTACCTCACTCCACAGATGTCGGTTCTCTGAGCTGTTCCCCAGTCGGCTGCAGGACAGCTGGCGGTTGCTGAGCCAGGGTACCCCCTGACGCCGTGAGCGCCTCAGTGAGCAGTGCACCCGTGACGCCCTCAGCTCCACCTCTCGCAGCATGATGATGGCAACGTTACGGGATGACTGGGACCAGTCCCGCACAGACTCCTCCACTCAATATTGGTTGTGAGGTTCTGAAGAGCGTCTAGAACCCTGCAACAATGAAACTGTTGGTTATTGCATCAGTTGATGAGATCACAAATGGAATGTTGCTTTTAACATCCCGATGAAAAAAAAAACAACTTTTGGAATGTAAAACTTATATACAGATTGATTTTGTTCAAACAATATAATAGTTTGTGCCACATGACGCAATGAAACAGAGTAGTATTTGACTTGAAGCTTTGCCACTGGCTGCACACCGAGTCCTAAAATCACGAGCAGTTGTGCTGTATTAAAACCGACATTGAAGCTGCGAAAGACACAGTCTGGGCATGGCTGTGTGTAAAGGTGGGTGGAATGAGCATCACAGGATTAATGCCACTAAGATGCCACAGAAGATGAGACAGACGAGTAAGTCATGTGGGGACTACCTTCAGCCACACTAAGCTCCAGTTGTAACAAATATCCTGTTCAAGAAAACGAGAATGTGGAGTCAAGTAGTACTGCCTATATATATATATATATATATAGCAAGCAAGGCAACAAAAAAAAAACAGCCATACATGGCAGAGAAATGCTTGAGAGATCCCATGCACATACTGGCAATCTCCATCATTATCATCATCATCATCATTGCCCATCACCCCTCCAAGAGTTCAAGCTATCAGCAATCATCTGCCAGAGCTGTCTGGGGCGGAACAGCTCAGTGGTAGAGCACTGGACTTGTGATCTTGGGGATCGTGGGGTTGAGGGTTCATATCTCCGCCAGGCCATTTCGGTACAGGGGGATTTTTCCCTCAGAGTTAAAATTGGTTCTGACTCCATTTCCCGTACAGTCCTTCGAATGAGACTATAAACGAGGTTCCGTCTGTGAACACCAGAATAAAATCTTGCACACAAGCAAAATTCCATCACCAACTTTTGGAAGAGAAGGCCAGTTTGGCCGTGGGTACAGATGACAACGTTACACGTAGCATGCACCTTCCCCGAAGTTGGAGTATGGCTGCCTTGATGGCGGCATAAAAAAAAAAAACGGCTATACACACAACGCTCCACTCCCTTTGTTGGGTAGATGGGATTAATCCTTGCCTGTCTATACACGGAACATCCGCAAGAGTATCAGCCTGCGTACACAGAAAATAAAATGGGGCCTAATGCCATGTATTTCACAGTCAGCCTTGCTTGCTTCCTTCCTCTTGCCTTTGAGGTTCTACATCAAAGTCTGTAATGTTGATCTTTGACACAGGTTTCCTGAGAGAGTGTTCCATCCACCACCTTCTTCTCTTCCCCATAAAGTTTGGCAAACAAACGGTGCTTGGCACTGTATGTAGCGAAATGTGACCCACAGTAACTCAGGCCGAGTAAAGCAGAGGCTGTAGTAGACCATGTGGAAGTGCTATGCATAAACAACAAGGGAACAGGCCACCAAAAGATCTGACCCTTGACACTGACTAAAACCCAGCCAGTTCTGAGAGCCAAGTCTCCTTACCTTTTGGTCGAGTGGCTGTCCAGCTGGGCCTGACTCAGCAGGGGAGCTGGCAGGGCAGTCAGATTACTGGTCAGCCACAGCACGTTCTGCGACACCTGCCATCAGCAACAACTAGCATGATCAGTGAAGTGCAGGGTGGTACAGGTTGATGCAGTTTAGTAGACTTTAGCATGCTAAGCATTATAGTGCTGTAGTGTATAGTTCAATACACATAGCTACCATTCTGCAATAAACTACACACAAGGCAAAAGTAATTACAACCCCCCCCCCCCAAAAACGAAGAAATCGGAATCCCCCTTCTCTCCGTGAATACTGCACACACACACACACACACACACACACACACACACACTCACTCATACACACACACACACACACACACATACATGACTAATAAATAACCAATGGTTCCAAATTTGAGGCTGACATCTCTCAACTATGGTTATAATTTAATACTTATAAAAAAAAAAAAATTAACATCCCCCTCCCCCAAATAATTTTGTGGTATTTTGTTGGGATCAGTGAATGTGTGATCATCTGTTGTTGCTTCGCAACCCACCCCACCCCCACCCCCACGCCATTCCTTGCCATTATTCATATCAGTTTGAGACACTCATACATTTCTACATACATGCATTTATGTATATCTTTTTGTACATTTTTGCAATCTTGTTAGCTTTTTTCTGAAATACTAAAGGGAGAAAATGCATGGCACTGCTTACCATTTGTGAAGAAGGCAAGGGGCAGGAGACGCAGCTGCAGAATGGATGTGAGGTAATGCACATCAGTCAACATGATATCCGATATGAGGCGATGCTTGGATGTCATTGCCACCTGCTGCAGGCGCTTCATGTAGCTTCCCACGTCTGTCACATTCAGCTCCTCCTGAAACAACAAAGTTTTAACCGTGTTTACTGAAAAACTCAAAGTTGCTTATCTCTTGCAAATCACACTTAAATAAAACAAGACTTGTTAGAGACAAAAGTGTCAGCACTAAGACAGACACAAACAACCTGTCTAAAAAGGACAGCTAAATCATTAATCTGTGCTGTCGGAACAAAGGCTGAAACAAACTGTAGCAATCTAATCCGGGCTGATAACCAACAGTGAACTCAGTTGTCACATCAATGAAATCTAACTGCTCTTGGAACGTCAAGGGCAGTCTGATGAAAATCTGAAGCAAAACATGGGAACAGCAGTGTCAATCTGAATCTGCTGAAGAAACAAAAAAGAAAGCGCAATAAACAAACACACAGATAAATAATAACACATGCTGACAAGGTCATCAGGTTCTGCAGCATCCTATTAACCCATGAGCACTAGGTCATAGGGGTGCCATGACAGACACATGAGCAACAATGCTGCTGCCATCAGAGTGATCATGACAGCCTTTCAGAGGCCCAAGGAGCATGGTGGGCAGTGTTTCATCTCCTCCCCAAGCAGTCTCCCCAAGCATGCTAGGTATTTTTGTTAGTTTTGTTTTGTTTCCATGACTCACAGAATGCTCTTGTGGATTAAAGATTCATTGATGTGCGTAATGGATATCCTGCCTTCATATTCATACGAAAAGGGGCCAGCTGCATATCTGCTGAACTGAAAGACTGGAAAGATCTTCTTCTACACTTCATCCAGCAGGTGCTGCCAATTTTCGAACCCCAATCACTCACACTGAGAGCCAACTGTTCTAGCCATTAATTTGGCTCTTGCACTTTCTGCATTCACTGAAGAAACTCAGGAGTCACTGTTCAATTCAGTTCATGAGTTTATATAGTCCAGTGGACCAGAGGGGGACTATATCATGGTAGTCACCATGTCAAAATATGATTCCATAAATGCTTCTAAAACCTTTTTTTTTCAAAAAGGAAAAAAAAAACAACAACAGAGGAAGTCCAACATATAAGAAAAATTTCAACACTCTCCTCCTCTCTCTACACAGAGTTTCAGCCTCCTCAGCCAAGAGTCTAATAATCTGACTGAGATATGTTTGCAAGCCAGTCATTTCATTGTTTTTCCCAAGCACTGGATTCTTGAAAACTTCTATCAAGCCACGTTTATTCTTCAGGACTGTGCAATGGGAGAAGGCAATTTACGATGGACTGTTCTTGAAAGTTGGTCACAGTAACTTTGGCTTTAAAGGTACTTGTCACACAGAAGGTGCACTCTTTCCTTGCACCCACATTCAGATGTTGCTCATGGTCAAAATTTTGTACACAGTATTTTGCACACAGAATAGACTTTTCAGGCAAAAGAGCAACCATTGTAGTTCCTTATGAGTTTAAGAAGATCATAATAAGTCTCTTCCAGCTTTGAAAACCACGTCTCGATTCACTTGTCTTTTTGTCATTTGCAGTCACCTACATTTGACTGGACTGCTTGCTTGGGATGCCATAGAAGGTGATCCCTGTTTTTCTGTGTCACCTCACACTGTCATTCAGGATGCTCTGACAAAGCATTTGAAGAAGTCACTTCGAACTCTAAACCCTCTGTTTTTTTTTTGTTGTTCTTCGATCAGAAGATGCAGTATCCATCTGACAGCTACTTTCCTCATCTGAATATTAGACGTCAGGATTTGTTCATTTTACCATATGAAGTACTATAAGTTCACAAATTTCATGAACTGAAAAATCCCGATCCTGATGAACTACTGTCATAACGTACTGTACTGTTTGCTTGTTCCGGTATCACTCTCTGATGTCCACATCTGTATATGTATTTCAAGTCGGTCTACATAGTTGATCCCGAACACTCTACCAAATCACCCAGATCACCACTTATTTTCAATCAGACTATCTTCCTTTCCTGGAACACTGTGCAGTGTTGGAAATCACCAATCAGCTTCTCATTCTTAACATGAGATCTACACAATAACAGCAGTTAACAAACAAAACAGGAAAGCTGAAGGACTGTCAAAGAGAAAAGAAGGCAGAACTCAAGAACAAAAAACAGATCCTGAATCTGCCCATTGATCCAGAGCCTACCACTCAACCACACCAAAACATAACCACTGTGTCCTTGCACCACATTCCATTTTTACACCAAATTTCTATAAAATCAAATTTAGTGTAATCTTATTGAAGACAGACACACAATCATGCCAACAGATGCAGGTGAGAACAACCTCACGGCCAAATGTACAAAACAAAACAAAGAACACATCACTGTTAACATGTAGCAACACATTACTGTTAACAAGCAGTATTTCCATTTCATATCACAGACCTGAGCCAGTTTTTCCAGACTGCGCGTGAGGTCGGACGTGAACGCACATGATGATGTGTTTAGGTTTCTCCATGTCGCATGATGGTCACACAGGTAGGTCACGTACTTCCCTGGGCCTCCCACCTGACAGGGCTGTTTGGCCTTCACCCCCGCCAGCATTTCCTCAAAGACGTATTTGCCCTTGGGGGTGACCCGGGGTGATGGACGGGCAGGACAGGCCAATGTAATTGAGAACTTCCACCTCCACATGTTTGGTGACTTTTCCTTGCGGTGTGGTTACCTGCACAGGTGAGAGATGAAGTCATGTGAAGGAGCAGAGAGAAAGACACACAGAGATCCGTTTCAGTTTTGTCAAGGTTTCACTGCATGGGGGTAAGCCTGTACATGCTTCCTCTCACCTGCTGAGCCATAAAACCACAATGCAAGCACCAAGAGACAGCATCAGAGACCCAAATCACATTTCTTTCCTGCCACACACAATTCTCTGTCACTACTTTCCTGACCACATTGCGACACTGATTTCCCAAGGCGCATCAGTCTCACAAACTTTTCAGGTTTTAAACTTTATCCCTTTGCTGACTTCTCAATAACTAACAAACCAACCTAACTGTTCCACCATTAAACAATCAATGAGACATCACCACTAACACACCAACTTGACAACTCCATATTCAACCAACCAATCTGACAGCTCCATCATTAACTATCCAATCAGGCAGTCATAATTAACCTAATAACCTTGGGATCTGCATTTAACAAATTAACCTGACAGCTCCACAATTTGCCAACCAATATGACAGCTCCATAAATTTGCCAATTTAACCAACCTGATGACAGCTCCACAATTTACCAACCAACATGACAGCTCCACAATTTACCAACCAACATGACAGCTCCTCATTTTGCCAGCCAAACGACAGCTCCACAATTACCAACCAACATGACAGCTCCACAATTTACCAACCAACATGACAGCTCCACAATTTACCAACCAACATGACAGCTCCTCATTTTGCCAGCCAACACGACAGCTCCACAATTTACCAACCAACACGACAGCCCCACAATAACCTTGGGATCTTTACCATTTAACACAATTAACCTGACAGCTCCACAATTTACCAACCAACATGACAGCCCCACTCCAACCAATTGACAGCCCCACAATTTACCAACCAACCTGATGACAGCTCCACAATTACAACCAACATGACAGCTCCACAATTTACCAACCAACATGACAGCTCCTCATTTTGCCAGCCAACACGACAGCTCCACAATTTACCAACCAACATGACAGCTCCACAATTTACCAACCAACATGACAGCTCACACATTTACCAACCAACATGACAGCTCCTCATTTTGCCAGCCAACACGACAGCTCCACAATTTACCAACCAACACGACAGCTCCACAATTTACCAACCAACACGACAGCTCCACAATTTACAACCAACACGACAGCTCCACAATTTACCAACCAACACGACAGCTCCCACATTTTACCAAGCTCCCAACACGACAGCAGCTCCACAATTTACCAACCAACATGACAGCTCCTCATTTTGCCAACTAACACGACACCATTTACCAACCAACATGACAGCTCCTCATTTTGCCAGCCAACACGACAGCTCCACAATTTACCAACCAACATGACAGCTCCACACATTTCCACAATTTACCAAACATGACAGCTCCACAATTTACCAACCAACATGACAGCTCCTCATTTTGCCAGCCAACACGACAGCTCCACAATTTACCAAACAACATGACAGCTCCACAATTTACCAACCAACATGACAGCTCCACAATTTTACCAACCAACATGACAGCTCCTCATTTTGCCAGCCAACACGACAGCTCCACAATTTACCAACCAACATGACAGCTCCACAATTTACCAACCAACATGACAGCTCCACAATTTACCAACCAACATGACAGCTCCTCATTTTGCCAACTAACACGACAGCTCCACAATTTACCAACCAACATGACAGCTCCACAATTTACCAACCAACATGACAGCTCCACAATTTGCCAATCTAATCAGTCTGACAGCTCCACAATTTACCAACCAACACGACAGCTCCATAATTTGCCGATCTAATCAGCCTGACAGCTCCACAATTTACCAACCAACATGACAGCTCTTCATTTTGCAAACCAACATGACAGCTCCACAATTTACCAACATGACAGCTCTACAATTTGCCAAACTAACTAGCCTGACAGCTTAATTACCAAGCAACTTGACAACTCCACAACCAATGTGACAACTCTACAACTAACCAATCAACCTGACAACTCTACAACTTATCAACCAACCTGACAACTCCACAATTATCAATCAACCTGAGAACTCCACAACTCATCAACCAACCTGACAACTCCACCATTTACCAAACAACTTTACAACTCCACACCTTACCAATCTACCCGACAACTCCACAATTTACCCATCAACCGACAACTCCATACCTTACCAACCAACGTGACAACTCCACAACTTACCGAACAACCTGACAACTCCACCACATCTTCCCAAGTAACCTGACAACTCCACATCTTACCAAGCAACCTGACAACTCCACATCTTATCAAGCAACATGACAACTCCACATCATCTATCAAGCAACATGACAACTCCACAATCAACCTACCTGACAGCTCCACAACTTACCAAGCAACCTGGCAACACAACTCACCAAGCTACCTGACAACTCTATAAATTACCAAGCAACCTGTCAACTCCACAATTTACTAATCAACCTGACAACTCCACAATTTACCATCCCACTTGACAACTCCAAAATCACCAACCCACCTCCTAACACCCTTAGAATTTACAGATCAACTCGACATTTTCATAATCTACTAACAACTTGACAGCTACACAATCTACCAACCTGACAGTTCTACAGTGAACAGGCCCACCTGACAAGTCCACAATTTACCAACCAACCTGACAAAAAACTCCACAATTTACCAACCAACCTGACAACTCCACAATCTACCAACCAACCTAACTACTCCACAATTTACCAACCAACCTGACAACACAATCTGCCAACCCAACCTGACAACTCCACAATTTACCAACCAACCTGACAACACAATCTGCCAACCAACCTGACAACTCCACAATTTACCAACCTATCTGACAACGCAATCTACCAACCAACCTGACAAACTCCACAATTTACCAACCAACCTGACAACACAATCTGCCAACCAACCTGACAACTTCACATTTACCAACCAACCTGACAACACAATCTGCCAACCAACCTGACAGTTCCACAATGAACTGACCCACCTGACAGCTCCACAATGAACTGACCCACATAACAGCTCCATAATGAACTGACCCACCTAACAGTTCCACAATGAACTGACCCACCTGACAGCTCCACAATGAACTGACCCACCTGACAGCTCCACAATGAACTGACCCACCTGACAGCTCCACAATGAACTGACCCACCTGACAGCTCCACAATGAACTGACCCACCTGACAGCTCCACAATGAACTGACCCACCTGACAGCTCCAGATGCCTTCATGGGACTTGTCCAGGTTCTCCACCACCAGACTGTGTCTGACAATAGTGTGGTCTGGGCTGTAGCTGGTGTGCACAAAGATGCCCGCCGTCTTGTTGGTGGTGATCTCCACCTCCTCCCCTTCCCTCACCCAGGCGATGTTGGTGCGCGGGTGGATCACGGAAGCCTGGCACTCAAAGGGGAGCTTGTCACCCTCAAACACTAGCTGACTGTGTGAGGGCTTGATTTCAAACACTGGCAGCTGAAGGTCATGCTCTGGAAAACAGGGGGTTAGTTATTCAGTACACCGACACCTTTCTCCTTGTACCCATTACCCCACTACCCTTCACTAACATTATAGTAACAATCACCACCACGCAAGAACCGAAGAATACAGTTTCCTGCCTCTGAAAGATCATTTTTACTTGATGATTTTCTCTAGGTCTGTACTAGTTTAACTGCCCGACAATTACTTCTTCCATTTACAGACTCAAATCTTAAAAATAAGAAACGAAATTAGTTTTTTTTTCTCTGACAGGTTTTACTGCAATTCCAAAAAGGAATCAGTGCATATTTCAAAATATACATGTCAAAGACAGTCTGCAAAACAGAAAACTGTGGAAGTGTTTTGCTATGAGTGTGACTGATAGAACAGAAGCCTAAAACAAAACAAAAACTTGACACAGATCCTCTCATTGTCTTCATGTCACAATATGTATCAGAAAGAAATTTGTAAAGCTATTTTCTTCTTCAATTTCAAAGAGAGATATAGAACATCCTTATCCCTCATTTCTTCTTTCCCTATGTGTGTGTGTGTGTGTGTGTGTGTGTGTGTGTGTGTGTGTGTGTGTGTGTGCTTCAGTAGCATGCAGGTCACTGGGTACCTTTAATCTGGTGGGCATTTTATTGTTCATTATAAGTAATTAATATGGAATACACTAGACAAACAATTGAAATATAAACCCGTGTGATCAGTCCTAATCACCACTGGTATTCACCTAATTCATAAAGGAATCAACTTTCTGAGATTATATTGTATCACCAAGAAACATGCTAAACATTTTACACAATAAGTATTAATATGATTTTGAAATGTTTGATAAACACACAAATACTATGAAAAAGAAAAAAAGCACACCAACCAATCAGTAACAAGCAAACAGAAAGCAAGTAGTCCTATCCTTTCATAATCTTATAACATTCTGAAAGAGAATTAATTAGCTGAAACAACAATCAAAACAGAAAATGAGAGATATATTACAACTGAAGCTTCAGCATCCACTTTTGAAGACAAATCACCATGCAAAGCCGATTTGTCTCACCAGAAAAAAAAAAAAGAAACTCAACTATGTTGTCTTTTCGTATGACTTTTCTGAATTCAGGTTTCCACAGTAAATGTCAGCATATTTTCAGCTGCAGCAAGAAAATAAAAATACCACATTAAAACGCAACTATCCAGTAAACAAGACAACAGAAACAGAATATCTCTCTGGCTTAAAAGTAAAAATCCATAACAAAATCTTTTATCAAAATATCTCGCTGGCCAGAGTGAAGCGTCACAATTCAATTACCTTCCATTAAAAATTTTTTTTTCTTTCTTTCCCGTGTGATTTCTTACCACAATGTAACTGGTCCGCTGTTAACTTGCGCAACATGCGTCCCTGCATAGGGGAGGGGAGAGCACAGACGGTCTCTCTGGCCAGACGCACCTTCTTGCTCTCTGCCCACTGCACCACCCAGCGCAGGTGACAGTCACAGCGCAGGTAGTCAGAACCAAAGTCTCTGTCGAACGGTTGCACCAAAATGTTTTGAATAATCTTCTGAGGAAACCACTCCTAGAATAGTACATACCTTCTCTGTGAAAGTTAATCAACATTAAAAGAAGCATCTGTCAAACAATTCCACCAACATTTAAAAAAAAATTATCTTGTTAAACAGGCCAATATAACATGTTACTTACCTTATCAGTAACACTAAAAGACTTTCATCATTTTTCCCCATAAATAACTGTTCACCTTTTCATTAATCTTAGCACTGATCAGCTCTGTTCAGTTTGCTGCTACTATTCCTGTTTTAGTCCAAACTGACTCTGCCCTGCCCCCATCAGTGTGTTGAGTCTTTTGTTGTTGTTGTTGTTCGTCAGGAGTATATTCCATGACAGACAGAAGCAGAAAATCGTACAATACTTCAAGCCTCTTCAAGCATTTTCCCTCTCCTTTCCTGAAAGATGTTAGCCAGAAATTTCCAATTTCTACAAATTTTGGAGAACGAGGGAAGTCCCAATTTCCCAAGAGAGCCTCAATGTTACATAGCTATAAGCTAATAATTGCATCACTGACCCTTCTCAGGGCTAGAAATTCTCATATAATTTCCCGATGTTCTGGGAACAAGTCAGTCAAAAATGTGCTTGGTCCCCAAATTTCTACTTGCCCTCCCCAAGTAAAAAGACAGTCAGTAAAATTAAGCATCAGCAGTGCAGTGACAAGTCAGCAAATATAATTCAATAATGAGTCATGTGTGCTAAGGCCTAACTTAAAGAGAGAAATAAGATATACAACAATTTCTTTGTTTACCAGGGTATATTTCCCATTATCTTTTCAGAGTGTTTAGGAAAAGAAAACAGAACACAACTGTCTTGTGTGTGTGTGTGTGTGTGTGTGTGTGTGTGTGTGTGTGTGTGTGTGTGTGTGTGTGTGTGTATGTATGTGTGTGTGTGTGTGTGTGTGTGTGTGTGTGTGTGTGTGTGTGTGTTGTTTCCACCATTCACGCATTCCAGGACAGAACTTATATAATAAAATCTCTCTCTTGCTGTCTCTTCTCTCTCTCTCTCTCCTTCTTCACCGCACACACTTTCCACAATAAATCCACTTCCTATCTATACATATTCAAAACGAAAATAAAGGGAACAGATCCATCATTTCTGTTCTCACCTAGCACAATTCCTGTGCGCTGCTGACATGTTTTATGTACAATCCAAGCTTTGCCCCAGCGAGACAGCACTCTGCTAGGATTCCACAATAAGAAACGGGACAGGGGGGTGGGGAGGGGGGGTGTGTGTGTGGGAAGGCTAGAGAATGGCAGTGAAAGGTGTGAAAGTGAAATGGGATCGAGGGAAGCGAGATCAGTACCGAAGCTTACCTCTCAACCACCCTTTCACTGATACAATCAAAACCTGGCTGCCCACAAACAAGTGGAGAGAGAATTTCCATTTATCCGCCACAAGATTTAGTTGTCACGGACACAATCGGTGGGGCTGGTATTTCAAGCCCTGTTTCTAATCTCATGGGCAACCAACGAGCATGGGTTTCCACACTCCATATCTAGTGACAAAAGTTCTTTTTTCGTTTAACTGGTTGTAATTTTTCATGTCAGAATTTAACTTAAGGAGCAGCTACTTTCTGAACACCACTCTCCATATGATAATTTCAACAGATCAGGAATGTTTTTCTCCTGTAGTTAACCAACTGAATGTCTTGCTAATAATTTCTTTTCAAACTGATACATCTTACTAACCCTCACAAACAGAATATATTATCAATCATTTTAAAAACTTGTCAAACACGCTTTTTTTTTTTCAGATTCTCATGTGGACCTCTGTGGTGAAAACTGAAAAAGGTACTGGCAATGCAGCCAGTTAAAACACCCTAGGCAGTCTCAACCTTGAGGCTGAAGTATTGTGGGCAGGAATTTCCCCATTTTTACAGTCGACTTACATGCTCATGCATGCACCCCTTTCGTAAACCAATGCATAGAGAGGATCACATGTGTACGTAACAGAACCTGCAATCCAGTTAAAAAATTTCGAGGGATATGGAAACATAAGTGCATAGTAGGCATCAGTGGTATCTGAAAAGCAGATGAAAGCTACCAACCGTTCTCTCCTCACTGAAATGCCATGGTGCACACAGCCAACCTCCAAGATATAGAGTAATCACTGAAAACTTTATTACAAGAACAGATAAATAAAAATCAAAACGTCATGTCAAAGTTTTTGGTACTGATTCTAACTCTCGCAGAAAGGTTATCGTTGGTGTCTTCCAGAGTGGGACGCCCACTGATGCTAGCTCAGCAACTTAGAAATTACTGTAATCAGTAAGGAGCTTAGCGCGGTGTGTGTGTGTGTGTGTGTGTGTGTGTGTGTGTGTGTGTGTGTGTGTGTGGTTCCCTGAACGCCACTGAATTGACTGGTCAGCAATGCAGCTCCTCCTTTGTAAACCGCCTCATGATGAGTTGATAATGACCACACCCTGCGGAGTGCAAATGAAAGGCAAGGGAATATGCCACAAGGGGACTGGAAGAGAGGTCCGCGAAAGGTTTGAAATTAAAAAAAAAAAAAAAAAAAAAAGAAACATCAAAACATGAATGTTAACAATTTTCGTTCCACACTTCCCCCCAAAATGCCCATATTCACCAAAATAAATGTGACTAAACTGTGCTCTCTGTCAAAGTGACTGATCTTCCTTGGAATTTTCAATTAACTTGACACAATTAAGTTGAAAAAAAAACAACTAAAAAAAAAAAATATATATATATATATAAATATATATATATATAGATAGAGAGAGAGAGAGAGAGAGAGAGAGAGAGAGGGATCAGATTCTTCATGCAACTAAGACCGATTTGATAAAACTCACATTCGACGTAATGAAGTGAGGTCGTTAAATGTGCCGTCTGGAATGGTGTTGATGTGATTGTTATTCAGCCACCTGAAACAACCAACCATACAACTTAAAGAATACACCACAGACCAGGCAGTTTGAAAACACATGCAATGAAGTCAGTTCATGTGGATCAAAGCCAACCAGTTAAGCCCATCTGTGAGAGCCAAAAGTGTGCTAAAAACAAAACTGTTTACACATTCAAAATGTGACTTTGAAAACACTCGCTAAGACATATTATTCCTCTCATAAATATTGAACAAGGATTTTGATAGGGTTTTAATCACAGTTTTTTTTCTGCTTTAATTAAAGAGACAGCCTACAGGACTTTCGTACGTCCCCATACTGAAGTACGCCTGCACAGTATGGGACCCACATGATGAAACAAACATCAACAAAATTGAAGCGGTCCAGAGGAGAGCCGCCAGATTTGTCATCAACAGGTACCACAACACTTCGAGTGTCACCTGCATGATCGACAAACTCAAATGGCCCTCCCTCCAACATTGATGGAAAGTAGCCCGACTTACCATGCTGAGGAAGATCCTGAACAACGAGGCCTCATTCAGCATGGACAAGATCAAATACGCCCCCTCACGAAGACGACGTTGCCACCCTCAACAACTTGTTCAGATGCAGTGCAGGACAGACTATAGACGATATTCTTTCCTTCCAAACACCATCCAGGAATGGAATGAGCTGCCTAGTACTACCGTGGCAGCTGACACTCTGGACACCTTCAAGTCCAGAGTGACACCCAGTAGTTAGTTTAGTTAGGTAGGTTGGCCCCCCCCCCCTCCCCACTCTCGCCTCACCCATTTTTAAAGAGACAACTATCAATTTGCAAGCCTTCAGTCTCCCTACAGAGATCAATGAATAAAATGAAATCTAATCATTTGTCTGCACACCTTCAGTCTTCCTAGAGTGATTGATGATTAAAGTGACAAAATAATCATTTATTTGCCAGCCTTTAGTCTCTCTGGAGAAATCAATGATTAAACAACTTTTCGTCTATTTGCAAACCTTCAGTCTTCTCAGAATGTCCGTTGATTAAGCGACAGCAAATCATTTATCAGCAAGCTGTTGATCTTTCTAGAATGATGAAAGTGGCAATCAAATGATTTTCCAATAATCAATGTTCAAGCACTCTAAAATAAAACTGATTAATGATAATGAATTTCTCAACCCCCTTTCTTTCTGCCATCAATCTTGCTCTTTGTCTTTCTTTCTGTACTAGAAAACACACAATGTGTGCTCAAGACACAGACCAGAATACACATTATCCCCCTCCCTCTCACTAGCAAACAACACACACACACACACACACGCACACTCACACACACACACACACACACACACACACACACACACACACTTCTAACAATATTGTGTACACTATTTTGCCACTCTTAAATATAAACATGAAAGAAACCATAAAAATTAACAAAACACCTTTCTCTCAATATACACACCAAAACAGGATAATGGGAGGAGAGGTGGGAGATTCCCATCAAGCGTCATAACAAAGGAACTCACTGCCCTTACACAAATGCTGGAAACTTTGACAGGTATATTTTCCTTTTCTCTCTCTGTCTGCACTTGTTGGAACTTTTTTCTTTTCTCTTACGCCTGTCCTTTGATTGGCTATCATGCTGTCAATTCTCAATAATGTGCCCTGGGCTGACAGGTGATGATGCTAAAAATAGTATCTGGAGGTTAAGGCCTGGAAGAGGCTTTTTTTCTGTAAGACACGAAGAAACAATGTGACAACTTGCCATACAACATTCACTGTGGGACTAGCCCTTGAATGTTCATGGAACTACAGAGAGAAAAAAAAAGAAAAGACACATATTTGTAACACATGAACGGAACTTTCATTCGAGCAGAGAGAAAAAGAACACAGACACATATCTGTAACACATGAACGGAACTGTCGTTGGAACTAGAGAGGAATAAAGAAAACAGACACATATTTGTAACAAATGAATGGAACTCTCATCTCCTCCTCCCTCCTTCCCATTAACACAATTTTGAAGATAAATCTGCTTCCTGTGCTACATAATTCCCTCGCCAGTTTTCCCGAGGCCACAGACAGAACCAGCATTTTTCTGTTTAATTGATTCCAAGTCAAAGCAGTACCTCTTCCGTATGTACAGAGCACCATACTTACAATTTCTCCAGCTTAGGAAGTCCTGTGAACATGCTGCTGTTTGATTGTCCCTATCTTGTTGAAGCTCAAATCCCTGAAAATAACAATGTTCAGCGTGACTCTGCCCATGTGTTTATTCACACTGCAATCACAATCTTCTCCATTTATCATCATGATAACAGATATATAAATGCATATCCAACTATGGTGATAGGACTGATGGGCAAAGATATGGTTTCATAAAATGATGACTGAATGAGCATGAGAGTATGATATAGTTACGGAAACACATGGAAAAAAGACAGAAAAAGAACTGATGAAAAGCGTTGAGGGAAGAAAGAGAACTCAACCATGAAAATGTATTTCAGTATTAGCAATCAAAGGCAGTTCATCATGGATAGCAAGAAAAAGATCCCCCAAAACAGGAACTTTCAAACACACACACACACACACACACACACACACACACACACACACACACACACACACACAGTGATACTCAAAAAATGATAGCCTCACAATGCAAAATCACTAAAAATGCGCATGCACAGGTAAGACAAACATACTGTGTGTGTAAGTATGTGCCTATGTGTGTGCTTGCATGCATGCACTGTGCGCATATACATACATAAGTTGTATATGGGAATAAAAGTGTGTGCATGTACTATATTTCATGTTACTCTTCTATGATACACAAGAGTTTTGTCCCTTTTAGGTTTTCATATATCAGACATCAAAGACTGAGGCATTATAGTATCTCAATATTTTACAACATTACCACCACATAACATGCATGTATGCACAGTGTCACACAAACATAACAAGCACAAACAAATGACATGCTTAAAAACAAAACTATGTATACAGAAAACACATATTATAAACATACATACATATATCCATAACATGTGTATATTTCTCCATTTCTGTAAAAATGAAGAACCACAAACAACAAACATGACAACTTCATAATGAAAATACAACAGTCTCCACACATATCAGGTGCACTTACAAGTGACGAAGATTCTGCAGCCCTTCAAACGCCCCAGGCTCAATGATGCTGATCTCATTGTTACTCAGGTTCCTGGAGAAGGAAACAAGAAACCATTGCTACAAGTCCCAATCACACAACCTTTCCCAAGGAAAATAATTAAATAAATTCATAAAATGAAACATTTCTTAAGTGGTTAAGGTCTTTGAGTCAGTGAATACCTCTTGCACTAGAAATGATCTAATGCTGTAATGGCATCAATTATTAATGATATCTATCATAAAGACATATAAAATGATACTGATATATGAACTAAGAACTGATAAACATCTCCCCAAACTAGAATCAAGACAGTAAAACCAAAGAGTATCTATATCTGGGGGGGGGGGGGGGGGGGGGGGGGGGGGGGGAGGAGAGGAAGAACACAATTTGCCTGCAAGGCCTGTGGATACCCTTTCCACACACTGGCTCCCTTTCACCGAATTTCAGATGTCTTCAAAGGAGCACATCAAGAGAGAGTGAAGCTTTCTTGGGAAAGGAAATCACCTTTGATCTACTTCCTCTGATGTCTGTATCCTTCCTTAGTTTTGGGCAAAAGGTGGAGGAGTAATGGTGGCACACAGCTGCTACTGTTCTAAGGAGCGAAACCTATGATTAAGTTGAGGTGAGAGTTCAAGGGAAGACTTGTGGCTCCCTCCAAAATTTGTGGACATGGTCTGTCAATGCAATCGCCTAAAGCTGAAAGCTACAAATTACAAAAAACAATGTACAGAGCACACCGCTCAAATTACAACACACATGGGTCACGAATAAGTCAGAGACAGATTTCTTTCCTATGTCTTTTTTTTTTTTTTTTTTTTTTTTTTTTCCTTTTCAAAGTGAAAACACACACACACACACACACACACACACACACACACACACACACACACACACACACACATGCACGCACACAGAGTAATTCTCCACTGATCTAAACTGATAAAAACTAACCCAAACATAAATTAATTGCTCCAAACATGGTTGTGTCCTGACTATCTACAGACCAAGCACTGGGGCACTCTAAAGACCAAAGGAGCACAGTAGGGTTCATGGAAACATCTAGACTGCAATCATTGCACATCAAATGACAAATAAAAACCTAAACATTATCACCGATGATGTCATCAAGACCATGGGTGTGACAAATCAACCCTAAAATAAAGACCTAAATGCTTCTAACATATAGCAGCATTAAGACTGTCAGCGTGACAAATTGACAGGCAAAGAAACGCCTCAATACTCTCACTTATCAATAAAGCAAAGCGAATCGCTCCTGTGTCCATAGGAATAAAAGGGTCTAAGGAGATCCCTTCACGGTTTCAGTCTTTCATGCCCACCTTGACAGAAGACACTGTCAGTAAGGGCAGAAACAAATGATAGCAACCAAGCTCCAAACAGAAGTTTGCCATCAAATTCAACTGCTACTTTCACATCCACTATAAGTACTCTACTCCACTTTGTATGCACAGCTTCAGCATTCTCAGCCATTTCCAAAGACATCGTAGTACCTGGTTCAAGACAACACAAAAGACTCAAGTTTGGAAAAGGTTTGTTCTGGAGTTTTGTATCTGTGAAATCTTGCATCCTGACAGATTCTCAAAAAAGAACGGAAAAATCCATAAGTTCACAAGAAGCAAGATCATCACATTCTGAGCATACAAGAGGTGGAGCAAACAGACTAGTAGTGAACAGATCTTCCAGAATGGGCAAAGCACCTAGAGATCAACAGGAGGAGCGGAGTATGACCAGATGCACACTGCCCAACTCAGCTTCATCAAAACAATGGTTCTGACAGAACCCACAGTGCCATATGAACGCAGAGTGGAGGAAGCTCACGTCTAAAAGACTATGAAGCAAGTTAGTCTCACCAGAAGTTTGAGGACATCTGCCAAAGCCAAGGCCTGCACAAAAGTGGATGGAGCTAGAGTTTTGCTGGCTCATCTATGTATGAACTCATGAAGCAATTCTAGATTTTTTTTTTTTTTTAAATCAGATGAGGACCAGAGCCCTAGAGGTAATGGCACAGGCAAATTAAGAGAGTTCCAACCAGATCTGGTTAGAGAAACAAGCGTGAACTTCATAAGGATTAGATTTTTTTTAACTTGGCGCACGTCCAATAACTGTGTTGATAAGAGTTCTGTCAGAAAGCAATATGGTCTTGACATGCTTTACCATTCAGGAAATGCAAGTCTGAATGATGGCAGTGTAAACAAATTTCCTGACAGGAGAATGGCATATAGTAGTCATGACCAGGATGTAGTCTGAGCCCCCTTATAATGCAATGAGTTCAAGGCCAAACACATATGGGGTAGGTGGGTGGTTGGAGGGGGGGGGGGGGGGGGGGGGGGGGGGGGGGGCTTCTTTGAAGACCTTCTGCTATTAAGCTTTCCCTAGGGTTTTTCTTCCTACCAACAAAATGACTTGCCACAGCTTTTCTCACTTCAATTATGGCCCATCTAATTACATATTCATCAATGCCACCTGCACAGAGAGAGGGATATAACAACCAACCAAGACTAAGATTCCAATTTACATAAAGAAGTCCACACAAAACCTTCGGGTTTCCTCCTGAGCCAGATGCCATGAACATGAAGCCTGATGAGATCTTCCCAGAATGAAACACCTTGCTGATTGCTATGACTATCCACATTACTCATCTCCTTTGTCTGGGGACTTCAAAGACAAGACAGATGAACAGTCCAGGGTGGATTTAAGGATCTGTCTGTTAGCTCTTCTGAAAGCTTCTGCCTGAAAGATAGGAAAGAAAAAAGGAAAGGATGGGGAAAAAAAAAAAACACTGAAAAAAAAAAAAAAAAAAAAGAAGAAAGCATAGAGAAATCTTGACAGCTTTCTTCTCCTTCCTTTAAAACCATACTTTGCATCCTAGCTTTTCATCTGGTAGATTCATGTCCTGGGATGTGTAAAGACTGATGACATGTGAAGAAAAACAAAGGCTGACACATAGTGAGAAAAAGTACCTCTACCCCTTCCCCTTCCAATCCTTATCCCCACTCCCCCCATCTCAAGCCCCTTTCTTTCTTCTCTTATTTAAAAACATCTGAGTCATGGAATATTGCGTGTCAGTCATGTTCAATTTCCATTTCCATTGAAAAATAAAATGCATAGAAAACAAACACCTGATGATGAATGATAAGCCATCTTCCTCCCACCCCACCCCCTCCTCTTTCGACAGACAGTAAAATAACAAACATCCTGCTAGGTATCAGCCACTTTGGCATCACTTGCTGTCATGGGATTAATCATAAAACACCTGATACAGGCAATGCAGTGGTAGGGTTTACTGTAAACATCTGACTGTGGCAAAGCAGGCAGAAGGGATGCTTGGAGCTCTAATATAAGGCGATGCTGTCAAGTAGCTCACCTAAAGACACCTGTTAAAGACACTGCAGTCAAAAGGGTTAAGTAGGGCCAGAATAGCTCAGTGGTAGAGCGCCGGATTCGTTATCTTGGTGATCCTGGGGTTGCGGGTTTGAATCTCCACTGAGGCGTTTCAGTACAGGGGGATCTTCCCTCAGAGTTAACATTGGTTCTGATGCCATTTCCCATACAGTCCTTCGAATGAGACTATATATAACCGAGGTTCTGTGTGTGAACGCATGCATAACATCTTGCACACAAGTAAAATCCCATCACCACTTTCAGAAGAGAAGGCCAGTTTGGCCCTTGGTATGGATGACACATTACACATAGCATGCACCTTCTCTGGAGCTGGAGAATGGCTGCCATAATGGTGGGATAAAAAAACAGCCATACACACAAAACTCCACTCCCTTTGTTGGGTAGATGGGATTTATCCTTGTCTGCCTATACAGGGCGTGTCCGCAGGAGTATCAGCCTGTGTGCGCAGAAAGAAAGGAAGGAAAGGGTTAACTTAAACACATCTGATCGAGACAATGGATTCAAGGGGTTAACCTAAAGACATCTGACAGAGGCAATGCAAAAGAGGTTAACCTGCTGATAAGACATCTGACAGAGGCAATCCAGTTAATGGATTACCTAAACACACCTGACTGAGACACAAAAACACATCTGATAGAAACATTGCAGTCAGAGAGTTAAACCTAGAGACATCTAACAGTGGCACTGCAGTTAAGGGGTTACCCTGGTAATAAGACATCTGACAGAGGCAGTGCAGTAAAGGGGTTACCCTGGTAATAAATAAGACCCTGGTAATAAGACATCTAACAGAGGCAGTGCAGTAAAGGGGTTACCCCTGGTAATAAGACATCTAACAGTGGCACTGCAGTTAAGGGGTTACCCTGGTAATAAGACATCTGACAGAGGCAGTGCAGTAAAGGGGTTACCCTGGTAATAAGACATCTAACAGAGGCAGCGCAGTTAAGGGGTTACCCTGGTAATAAGACATCTAACAGAGGCAGCGCAGTTAAGGGGTTACCCTGGTAATAAGACATCTAACAGAGGCAGCGCAGTCAGAGGGTTACCCTGGTAATAAGACATCTGACAGAGGCATGCAGTCAGAGGATACCCTGGTAATAAGACATCTGACAGAGGCAGTGCAGTTTCTGGGGTTACCCTGGTAATAAGACATCTAACACAGGCAGCGCAGTTAAGGGGTTACCCTGGTAATAAAGACATCTGACACAGGCAGTGCAGTTAAGAGGTTACCCTGGTAATAAGACATCTGACAGAGGCAGTGCAGTTAAGGGGTTACCCTGGTAATAAGACATCTGACAGAGGCAATGCAGTTAGAGGTTACCCTGGTAATAAGACATCTGACAGACGCAGTGCAGTTAGAAGTTACCCTGGTAATAGGACATCTGACAGAGGCAGTGCAGTTAAGGGGTTACCTATAACACATCTGACAGAGCCAATGCGGCCATCCGGGGTTAACCTAAACACATCTACTTCTAACAGCGCTGTCAGGAGGTTAACCTAAGGGCATCTGATAAAAGGTAACGCCATCAAGGGGCTGACCCAAAGACATCTGACAGAGCCACTGCAGTCCAAAGGTTAATACTACTGGCCCTAAAGACATCTGAAAACCGGCGATGCAGGTCATGGGGTTAACTCAAAGACATCCAACAGGGACAAATTGTCATGTCATCGGCGGCTGCTGGCACTCGGGCCATCAGCCTTCAGCCTTTAAGCCCAGTCCCTGCCATTCCATCACGCCAGACAGCCAGTGTTTCCCATGCCCTGACCTTTTGTATGACCTTCAATTATGCAGAATTGTAACCATTAGAGACCGGATGACTACACAACAGAGACAAATGCCCCCTTGCTCCCACAAATGGAAAAAAAAAAAAAAAAAGAGAGATGAATATCACTTACTCAACAGTGTGAAACTAGCCACAGAAAAAAAATCATATACAAATATCTAACAGCAGCTGCAGTTACATATTTTCTGCTCTGAATAATTGGGAAGCGGCAGGGGGAGTGAGGGTGGAGGGAGAGAAAAAGGGAGGAGGGATTTGTACAACCTGAATTTACATATTCATAAATAAAAAAAACAAACAAAAAAAAAAAAAACCGTGGTGAAAATAATTTCATTAAAAAAAGAAAACACCCAGCTGAGTGCTTGATTTAAAACTGAAAACCTTATTCTCAAAACTAATTTTACTTTGGCACATTTTAATGATGTACGAATTGCATACAAACCAGTTTTTTCCTCTTCAGATTGACAAACTTTGTCCTTACATCTTCTCTTGTAAAAAAGTTTTCTCGGTACATTTGATATATAATCTGCATTACTCCCAACTTTTGAATTTCGCATCATTCCACTAAAATCTATCATAAATGTACCCTAGAAGGACTAAAATAAAGTATTTAATACAAACAGTGATCACACACACACACACACACACACACACACACACACACACACACACACTCACACATACATGCACAACCCCACCCTGCCTCCTGCCTCCCCTCCAAAGTTCCATTACTTCTTGCCACTCCTCCTCCTACCTTCCCCCATCCTAATTCCCTACTCCCTCCCATCTCCCCCCCCCCCTCCCTTTTCCATTACACTGTCCCCCCTCCTCCTCCTTACCCCACCTGCCATCCTCCATCTCCTTTAACCCCACCCTCCATCCCATCTCCCCACCCCTCTCCATTACACTGTCCCCCCTCCTCCCTTACCCCACCTGCCATCCCCCATCTCCTCTACCCCACCCTCCATCCTGTCCTGCTTCCTCTATGTCCTGGACCTGCTTCAAATACCATGAAGTAAAAAAAAAAGAAAGAAAAAAAATTATTGTCTGAACCTGTGATCGATTCAAGGACCTTCAGATCTTCAGTCTATCCCTGTCCCAACTGAGTTATTGCGGCTGACAGAAATCACAGTGTTTTGATCTATGTATGAACACCAACGGTGAGGCATGGTTGAATCTCTTGGAATCTTAGCAGTCTTTTACTTTGCCACATAGTTGCATTAAAGTGTGATGAAAACCGCTTTCATGTCCACAAGTAATTCACTCTCGTTCTGCACAGTTTGCCAGTGAGCCACATGCTAAATATGGAGAGGATCAGATGAAAGATGTGGATTTAATAAACACCAAAGTTGGTAGCCTGCAAAGAGAGAATAGACACAGACACACAAACAGATGGACGGAATGCCCTTTATATGTCAGATATATACACAGATCTACATACAAATTTTTCATGTAATTTTTGCACTGTCAAATGTTCATTCAAATGCTGAAAATCAAAACTAAGTTGATGATAAACTCAGTACAAGGGTGAGTGTGTGTGTGTGTGTGTGTGTGAGTGAGTGTGAGTGAGTGAGAGTGCACACACACAAAAACATGTTAGGAGGATCAGGAGCAATTCATCTAGTTATAAAAATAAATCAATAAATATATGTTTACATACTCAGTAATCTAGTAATAATACTTGTAAACAATAAGTGCATCTCAAAAACTTTCTAAATACAAATTAAGCCAGACTAAACATGTTATATTTATATTTCTACAATCCATGATAAGGCTTATTACATCCTGGCCAAGGCAGAGGCAACATGCTGACACCTTGCCAAGAGAGAGAAAGTGGGAGGGAGAGCATGCACCTGCATGCAGGGAAGAGGAGGGAGAGGGTTAACACAGAAGTCCCTGAGCAAGACAGAGAGAGAGAGAGAGAGAGAGAGAGAGAGAGAGAGAGAGAGAGAGAGAGAGAGAGAGAGAGAGAGAGAGAGAGAGAGAGAGAGAGAGAGAGAGAGAGAGAGAGAGACTCAATCGAGAGGGGGGGGGGGAGAGGGGGAGGGGAGAGAGAGGAGGAGAGAGAGAGAGAGAGGAGGGGGGAGGGGCCACAGTAACTTTATTCGTGAACACTCAATCATGACCAGACATACGCATGGAGAGGAGAGGGGGGGAGAGGGGAGAGAGAGAGAGAGAGGGAGAGAGAGAGAGAGAGAGAGAGAGAGAGAGAGAGAGAGAGAGAGAGAGAGAGGGGGGGAGAGAGAGAGAGAGAGGAGAGAGGGGGGAGAGTCCACAGGGGGGGGGGGACTTGTGGGGGGGGGGGGGGGGGGGGGGAGAGGGGGGGGGGGGGGGGGGGGGGGGGGAGGGGAGAGGAAGAGAGGAGGGGAGAGAGGGGGAGAGAGATTCAGTCAGGGGTCAGGGGTCAGACAGAGAGAGAGAGAGAATGAATGAAGGAGACAGAAAGAAAAAACACTGAGGGAGAGAGAGAGAGAGAGAGAGAGAGAGAGAGAGAGGGAGAGGAGAGAGAGAGAGAGAGAGAGAGAGAAAGGAGACACAGGACAGAGGGATAGAGGTGTGAGAGGAGAACAAGGGACTGGGATAAAAATGGGGGGGGGGGGGGGGGGGGGGGGGGCGCAGCTGCAAGAGGGAGAGGGGTGAGGGTGGTGGAAATGACTCAATACAACCCTTTCTCCTGCAAGAAGCACTGGTTTCGGTGATGCTGTTGCAAATTGTAGAGAGAGAAGGGGAGAGAGAGGGGGGAGGGGGGGAAGACTGATAATGGACAGAATGTGTGTCAGTTGGCAGCTTTGATGAGGCAGTTCCCACTCCTCAGTCTCAAATGCCCTAATTGGTGACACTTCCATAGCTGTCAAGGTGGGCGGCTGTCACTGGTGTCATCTCTCTCACCCTCCTCTCACTTTCTTTCACTTTCTCCTTCCTTCCTTCCTTTCACTTTGTGACTGTCTCTGCCTGCCAGTGTCATCGCCTCTGTACTGTACGTTATGAATGAATGTGTATGAAAAGACCATGTTTCTGGGAAAGGTGTGTGTGTGTGTGTGTGTGTGTGTGTGCACTCACACATGTGTGTGTGTTTAAAGGATGGAGGTTCACCTTCTACTTTGGAAAGAGACAGAGAGCAAGGTCAAAAAAAGAGAGAAAAAGGATGGAAGGAAAGAACTGAAGAAAAAAAAGTATGAGAGAGAGAGAAAGGAGGGTGAGGGAGAGAAGAAGAGGAGAGAGAGAGAGAGAGAGAGAGAGAGAGAGAGAAACAGAGCAAGAGAGACTCAGAGAGATAGAGCAAAGGAGACAGAGACAGAGAGAGATGTGACAGAACATGGTTCCTGATTCAGGTATAGATCTTCTTCACATACTATGACTTGAACATACCCTCTGAAATTTTTTAAGATTGCATGACTTGTACCCCTTGTTACAAGCCATTTTTATGCATGTTTTCACTCTTTATCAACAGATCAAAACTTGCATGAGCAACTGTTCATGTATGGAAACATAATAAGTTTGGAACCTTGTTGTCTGGGGTTTTCTTTAGTCAAAAGATTTCACCTGTCTTGGTGTCTTCCAGGTACACACACCCCACAATAGATTGGCAGTATGTTTCAGAAGCAAAAAACAAAAACAAAAACCGTTCAATGCCAAAGAATCTGACTGGACCATTGGGACATTATCAAAAGTTGCAAAAATTGCAAGAGAAAAAAAATCAATGCATGTATCTTCTATTTTAGGTGAAAACATATTAAATAGAAGATTCATTTAACTATTCAAAATTTGCGCTAGCTGAGATGGCTTCTTCTAAGCAGTATTTCAAGCTTTTAAAAAAATGGCAGCTCATTCTCTTGGGTCTTGGGTGAGACTCTCCATTGCTACCAAAAGAAGATAAGATAATGTTGCTTATAGCCCAGCCAACCGCAAAGGGCCATATCAGGGCTGTCACCACCTTAAAATCAACTCACAAGTCATTCATTCATACAATTCTTTAAAATACATTGAAAAAACCCATCCGAAAGTTTGTTAAAAATCTTTAACACTGTAAAATTCAGATCCAATGAAAGATGTTAATCTCTTTCAAGAACTCAAAGATCGCGTCAGGTGGAACATCTCTGAACAAGGTTTTTATGGAATCTGCTGTAAAATGTTTGTGTCTCACATCATACAAGTCCCAACACTCTAAAAGAATATGTTTCATTGTGAGTGGCACATGACATAGAATGCACCACGGAGCTTCTTTACTCTTTAAAAGGTATGAATGGGTAAAATCCGAATGGCCGGTGTGCAGCCGACACTGAACTGTTTCTTCTTTACGACCACCAGACATAGATGAGAGGAACTCTTTAAGGTTTGGACGGATCTGAAAGAGTTTGCTATCCGTCTGTGTATTCCAATCCTCCTGCCAGAGGTCTCTGACAAAATCGTTAATTTTGGGTTTCAGATTTGAGCAGGGGGATATATGTTGGACAGTTTCTCTGTTGTGGCATTCTTGGCCAAACGATCAACCATTTCATTCCCTCTGATGCCAACATGACCAGGAACCCAAGCCAGAATAATACTGTAACCCTCCACTTTTAACTTGGTAAAAGTTCAAAGAAGTGTAAAAGTTCGGCCTGCTGAAGGTCGCAGCCAGCTATGGCCTCCAAAACTGACAGTTAATCTGACAGAACCAGAAAGTCCCTCTTCTTAGATTGTGAGATTATCCTCAGTGCCAGAACCAGAGCTTAAGTTCAGCAGAGTAAAGCAGAAGCATCTGAAGGAATATGTTTTAACAGTATTTGAGAAGGAGCACAAGGGGCATAGGCTGCACACACCACTCCATCTTCAGACTTGGAACCGTCTGAAAATTTTCTGATAGGATGGGAATTTTGAACAGAGGTCAGCATACAATGCCTTGTATGCTAGAGAGCTGGTAGATTCTTTGCGAAAAGCTGCAAGATCAAAACGAATCTCTGGTGTGAAAAAGGTCCATAGAGGCTCATCTGGAAACTTGGAAAAATCAGACACAACTCCTTGATCTAGACCTGCATTCTGCACATGAGGCTGCATACGAAGACCAAACGGAGGAATACAGTATGGGTTGTTTTCAAATTTACTTTGGAACCGAGGGTCAAAGACACAGTTATAGGCAGGGTTTTCCAGTTCCAAGAACGGAAAAAAAAAAGGGAAGCATCAGATCCTTCTCAATTCTACAGAAAAGATGGAAGTCAGAATAATGGCAGCTGCACACAGTATTGGCTTTCTGAGTATTGTTGGCTCTATTTCCAAAGACAAGATTTAGAGGTGCCGTTTGTGCACTGACACCAATTTGAAGTCCATGTCAGTCATATAGTAAGATCCTGATTGGAAGCATTTTGTCAACGTATCGTCAAAAGACTTCCCAGCATTGGTCTTTACTTGCCATGTAGGAATTGATGATCATCACGGAGTTTATAATGTACATCAAAATGCTGTTAAAAGCCGCAGTTTTTTCCAACCTGTAGTGTAGCAATGTTTTCACATTTCTGAGACATCTAAACACTGTATCGTTAATTTTAGTCCTTTAATTAAAACGTTGCTGAATTCACCCCCAACCCATCACTTAAAGTGTGTGTGTGTGTCTGAGAGAGAGAGAGAGAGAGAGAGAGAGAGAGAGAGACAGAGACAGAGAGACAGACAGACAGAGAGACAGAGACAGACAGACACAGGCAGGCAGGCAGACAGACAGGCAGGCAGGCAGACAGACAGACAGACAGACAGACAGAGAGCCATTACAATCTACATCCAGCCCAACTTTTCAAAGATCAGCTTGAAATGGGCTAGGCAAGGGACAGGGATGTGGGGATAGGAGTGGATATAAGCAGGACAAAACTTGGCACTCTTTGAAATCTAAGATGAGAGTGAAAACAGCCTT
>JADBJO010008829.1:55000-62500 GCA_016801955.1 Conus betulinus
AAAGGAAGACAAACCCATCTCCTCCTGCAGAGCTAGTGCTATATACAGGTAAACATTCAGAGTCAGAGTATCTCTCCTTTATCTTCCACAACACCCCCCTCTCTCACCATGGCTCTTCACATCGAGTACCGCCACTGGCGCAGTCTCTAACTCGAGTCTTAGAGATCCAAGAACAGAAGCTAGCGGGCGAGCGCGTATGTGTGGATGTACGAGAGAGGTATGCAAGACATACAAAATGAAATGGAAACGGACATAAATAAATCACGTAACGATATATGTAAAACACGGCGTGGGTGGTGGAGGGGAGGGGAGGGGTGGTGATGGAAGTGCTGACGATGTCCATGACGGCCTGAATGAGAGTGGAAGTGGTGCATGCATGAATGCCTCGAAAAGGACGCCGAGTACAATCTCCCACACCTTTAAATGGCCGACACTGCTGACAAACAGTCAGACCACCAATCAACAATATCATGTTACTGGAAACTGACTTTCAATAGAACTCCAGACTTTTCCCCCCAAAAAGTCAGGTACTTCAGGTTGTTACAGTTTTGAGCCTTCCGACCACACAATATCCTTCCAAGATTGTCAGCAAGCAGAGAGAGTGTGGTTTGGACAAGAGAGAGAGAGAGAGAGAGAGAGAGAGAGAGAGAGAGAGAGAGAGAGCGAGCATCAAAACACCAAAACTATCAAAAAGATACTGTATCCAGCAACTGAAGGTATAATATAGGTGGGAAAGTCTTGTTTTGGGAAGAAAAAAAAAACACACTAAACATCTATCAGCAAGACACCCCCAGCAAATCATGATATGGTAGCTGCCTACTAACAAACCACACACGGCCGGGTAAAAGCTCTCGCATGACATTGAGATGAACAATGCGGCCACACCTGGCCAGTCCCATACGGAGCGGGCCCTTGCCCTTCTCTTTCCACCTGTGCCTTCTGAACGCACACAAAACAGACCCTTGTTAACCTTCTTCCTCTTGTCCTTGTGGACTCCCGTTCTATTTTCTAGGAGGGGCGGAGGTTGATACTCTTGACCCATACTGGACCGCTGAAGAGGTTTTTCGGTTTCTTTTTTTTTTTCTTTTTTTTCTTTCTTTCTTTTTTTTTTTTACTTGCCGTCTCCACGTGCTGGGTGTTCTTCCTTCTTTGTCATTACCATCACGCACTGAATAACGCTGTTACTGTCCGGAGCTTTGCTCTCTCTCTCTCTCTCTCTCTCACATGGTGGGAAGGGGGGGGGGGGGGGGGGGGCGAAGAAGGAAAGTGAGTGAGAAACAGAAAGAAAGTGAGAGAGAGCGAGGGGGGGGGGGGGGGGGGGGGGGGGGGGGGGGGCAGTGCGGACGAACGCTTGTCAACTGTTCAGTGAGACAAGAGGGGATGTCGGGTGAGGGGGCGGGGGGGAGGAGCGGGAGGAGAAGTAAGAGAAGGGGTAACAGGGGGGAGGGACGGGGGGAGGGGTGGCGGGAGGGGGGGGGGGGGGGGGGGGGGGGGGGGGGGGGGGGGAGACGTACAGCGGAGACGTACTGAGGTGAGGTCCCGGGGGGATATTTATGCCAAACGTCGGCGGGTGTTTAGCCAAGCACAAAGGGCCCGTGCTGGCAGCCCCGGTCCAAGGCGGCACGAAGGGGGACTCCCCTTTCCCCCCAAAGGCCTCATTGTAACAAGTGTGTTGACCCGAGGAACACCACACCTTGCCGCCCTATCTTAGCACAGTCACACACACACACAACCCTGCTCAACTTGAGATCGCCCAACCTCCTTCGGCTTGCTCGCGTACCTGCTGTGGTGCGAGCGTGCGTGTGTGTGTGTGTGTGTGTGTGTAGGCGCGCGCGCGCGCGTTAATGCGTGCGTGCGTGTGTGTGTGTGTGTGTGTGTGTGTGTGTGTGTGCGCGCGCGCACGCGCGCTCGCGTGCAAAAAGAGGGGAGTGAGTTGGTAGCATTGCTCTCCCGTACGCACTTGAAGATGCTGCTGCGGTTGGAGAGGGAACAAGGAGGGGCGGCGAGAAGAAAAGAGTACATTTGAAGGGGAAAGAGAGGAAAGGCGGTTGGAGTGTGGGGAGGAGGGGGGGGGTATGACAGAAACAACAGCAAAGAACATTGACAGCCCTGAGCTCAACTGAAAGAAAGACACCGTGACGAAACACAGGCCGCCGATGCACGCACTGTTTTCTGATAAAACCGTGGCACGTGTTTGCCTTTCTCAAACGCACCTGCCACGGTTATGCCCGTTTCATTTATCAAAATGGTTTTCGCATCACAAGCACCTTTCTTTGTGTACAGAGCTGCCAAGTCCTCGGCCATACTCAAAGTACGGTGTTAAACAATGCGTGAGAGTAGTATTTTCATTCTAAATGCACCGAACCCGATTTCGCTGGTACACGGCACTGATTTGACAGGCAAGAGTCTGACCAATCTGGAATGAATGACGCCCCCCCCCCCCCCCCCCCCCCCAACTGAAAATAGTTACCCTTCAGTAAAATGAACCACAAGACGAGGTCATCTGTCACCCAACTCTGTGTGTGTGTGTGTGTGTGTGTGTTTGCGCGGGAATGAAGTGGGGGGGGGGGGGGGGGGGGCGCAAAGGAGCGCAAAGGCAAGGGGCAAGGGGCTGAATCCTTTATTTTGCATTTTGCATGCTCTATCAAATGGGGAAACCCATCGGCTTTCAACTTTCAACTCTGGAAGACTGTACTCCTTCCTCTTCGAAGCCACATTCTGAGGGGGGAAAAAAACACCAACAACAAATGACCCCCCACGTTCAGCATTAAACTGTTCGGGAGGTGTTTCCAAACAGTGTTTTAAATAGGAAGGAAGGCAAGTGTTAAAAAAAATTGCAAAACAGTAACACGTGGAACCAGAATAATCATAATATCACATAAAAACAGCAACGACAATAACAAAATTTTAACTCCAATACCCCTACCTTCCGAATATATATTTAACCAGAAAACAAAAGGAAAGAAGGAAAGAGAAACGCATGGCTGCCAGCAGGAAACACCGCGAGGAGAACAAGTGACTCATTTCAGGGTCGAAAGAAAATGATGCAGCAGAGTTCTTTCCTCTAGCTGAAGCTTTTTCTTTTTATTTTTGGGGGGGTGGGGGTGGGAGGATTCGGGTTGTTTGGTTGGGTAGTTGGATGGGTGGCTGTTCCTTTGTTTTGTTCGTTTTTCTTTGGTTGCTTTATTGTTTGTTTTGTTTTGTTTTTCACGGCAGTCACCATGGAACGAAACTGTTTACTTCAGTCTCTGTGCTTTCCCCCATCTGTCGCCACACACTTCTCTAGCCGCTGAACACATGGTTGAATGACTGCTCTTTCGGTACGTATGGGTGTACACAGGAGACATAACACGGGTAAATCCGTTGTTACATGGGCTGACCGCTTCCGGGAAACTTCTTCCTGTGAGGCTTTTCGTTCGACGTGGGCAAAGGAACTTGTCAGAGGGAACAAGATCGGGCGAACAGGCAAGGCGTGTTAGCGATAGATCTTCTCTGCAGCAAGACCAAGACTTTCATGAGATGGCGCTCTCAAGGCCAGAGGCTCTGTCATGGACGATGGAGTAATCTGATTTCCATCGTGTCTGTTTAGGGCCGAGAAACCATGTAATCCCGTTTCACTTCAGACAGGACAGAATCCCATTCTCTGTAGAACTTTTGTTTTCCAAATTTTTACCACCACCACCCTTCCCCCATAGTTTCTGCAGCACAACTTAAAAAAAAAATTGTTAAGAACTTTTAGGCACAGCAGCAGGGATACGCTGTTTGTGGAAGATTTCCACCTTTCGAGACTTATGCCTTGGTCTGAGACTTCCTGAGTAGTTCATAACGTATCTCCCATGTTTCAACATCTATGACACAGGCGTTTCAAGACACAGCTGGTGTGCTATCAGAGACCGTCTTTTGAACATGCCACCTCTCCCTGCTATTCTCTGGTGTCAAAGTATGGGGAATCCATCTGGAGGGCACTGTTCATTATCTTGAAAACAATGAACGAATTACCGTCCAAGGAATCAGTGACCTCTTCATGGGTCACTCTTGAATGCTCGTCAACCACAGCCTTTATACGGGTCAAAAACTTCTTGTCGCACGTTTTGTTTTTCACACTTATTTCCTGTGTTCTCTTTGATAGACAACTGACTTTCAGAAATATTTACCCGCCAATATGTTGTTCTTGAAAGTGCAGATACTTGTTTCACACACACACACACACACACACACACACACACACACGCCCGCGCGCGCCCCCCACACACACACACACACACACACACACACACACACGCTCGCACACACACACACCACACACACACACACACACACACACACACACACACACACACACACACACGTCTGCAGTGATATCATATACTAATTCTCCGAGGGTATGCCTGCATGTATGATCGATAATCATGTATTGAACATCACTGACTCCGCAATTTCGGGACGGTATCTTATGAAACGTCTTGTCAAAAGACATCTGAAGATGTCAAGACTCCATTTTTCATTTTTTTTTTCTTTTCTTTTAATATATTTATTTACTTTTTTTTTTTTTTTTTTTTTTTTGGGGGGGGGGGGGGGGGGGGGGGGGGGGGGTGTAAAATTATAATCTCCTATATCAAGAAACATTTTACATTACTTGATCTTATTTATAGGGTTTCATCAGCTTCTTTTGGAAAATACCCTTTAGCCTTATCAATTCAATGTCAATACAAATAATATACATCCCTGTAACTGGAAAGCGTGTCTGTTTAGGGAAACCAGCCACATCCCCTCCTTGTTTAATGCTGCGTTGTTACTAGAGCAGAGTTCACTGGACTAAATTACACTGCCGTTAAAAGGTTGTCCACTTAACAACACTGTCTAAGCGATTCAATAACCCTGCAGATCTACACACATACTTTAAATTAGACACACGCGCGCGCGCGCACACACACATGCATACGCATACGCGCAACAATTAATAATGATAATCATCATGATAATCATCATCAGCCCTTCATTCTGGTCCGATTGCAAACTACAGCAAATCTGGTCGAACTCTCTCTCTCAAGAAAAAAAAAAAAGTGGGGTTTCCTGAGATTCTGAGCACATCAACCAAAACTCACTGACGTTGTTTAAACATTGATATCATGTAATAAGATTTTTCATCTCCCATCCCCATATTTCCCCTGCCAGCCCCTCTGTGTATGGAGGTGGGGCTCGGGGTGAGGGGGGAGGAGGGAGGAATGGGAGAAAGGGAGGGAGGAGAGTAGGGAAAGTGTGTGAGTGTGTGTGTGTGTGTGTGTGGGGGGGGGGGGGGGGGGGGGGCTTTCTATCCCACATAATTACACTGGTGAAATGCACCCCCACTCCCCCTCCGCTCTCTCCGTCTTCTGCTCTCTCTGACTGATTAGTGAGGAACGAGGAGGGAGGAACCTCGCAGGTGCAGCAGCGCGAATCGTCTGCCGTGGTGGAGCCGGAGCCGTAAAAACACAGCCAGCTTATCGTGTTTTCAGTGCCAGAGTCCCTGTGAGCCAGGGCCTGCCTGTGTTTGTCTGGAACCACATGTCTGCTGCACACCACAGGAAGCCAGCGGAGGAGGCCCCCCTTTTCATTCCTGGCGGAGAGGGGAAGAGCCCTGTCTCAAAGGTCAGGCAGGTACCGGTACAGGTGTTCCGAATTCTACCTGGGTCCGCGGCTAATCCTCTCTCCACCACTTCCCCCCCCCCCCCCCCCCCTTTCTGCCCTACCTCCTCTCGACCTCCCCCCCCTCCCCCCATACTACAGCCATCGTGTTCACTCTCCCCGTCTCCTCCTCTCCCTTCCAAAAGTCACCTGTACGCTAGATCCCGCATAACAACTTGTGTCTTCGAAGCCAACCGGTTCATTAGAAACTGCTTATGGCAGAAGACAGATTGTGTCCCCCTGGACAAAATATCATAATAACAGATGAGGGGGGGGGGAGGTAGAAAGGATGGGTGTTTCAGGGGGTGGGGTGAGGCAGTGAGGAAAGCGGGGGACAGGGCGGAAGGAGGGAGGAGGGGGTATTAGACGGAGAGTGGAGACAGGGAGTTTGGAGACTGCCATACCACCATTCATACCACAAGTTCACGTAAACAGATGAATTAAAACTCTGTTTTGCCCCATCTCCCCCCCCCCCCCCCCCCCCCCCCTTTTTTTTTTTTTTTTATCTCTCTCACTCCCTTCCTGGATGGCACAATAAGGCACTGAACACCTAGACATCATCATAAATGTGTCCAAAGTTAACGAGAGAGAGAGAGAGAGAGAGGGAGGGGGGGGGGGGGGGGGGGGGGGGGGGGGAGAAATGCACAACTTGTCCGTTCCTTTTTGAAAAAAAAAAAAAAATGTTCTGTATCATTTCTGAAGAACAAATCACCAGTTTTCCTGATTTCTACTTGTCAAGGAGTACCCATAACATTAGAACATCCAAACCAAATGGCTTTCCCACAAATCACGAAATGCTGTTCTACAGATGTCGTTTGTCACTAACACTGAACTCCAGAAATGTTTCGATAAATCTGAGGGTTAACGGTTTAAATTCCAATAGCCTGTCGGCCATAGGGCCAGTGAACTGTTCCAGAATCAGGTGCCCATTTACTGCTGGGTGGACAGGATTTTCAAGCCGAACTAAAAAAAAAAAAAAAAAAAAAAAAAAAAGCAACCGTCAAGTGTGTTTCCAATTCGTGACCATCAGCACCGCAGGCAAGCGATGAAACTATGTTGAAACTATGTGGCCACGGGCCCATGGTTGATTACTGGTCTGAGACTGCGCATGTATTCAATCACACAAAGTTGTTTGTGCGCCTACCTTGTACGTGTGTGTGTGTGTGTGTGTGTGTGTGTGTGTGTGTGTGTGTGTGTGTGGTGGTGTGTGTGTGTGTGTGTGTGTGTGTGGCGGGGGAAGGGAGGGAAGGGAATATGCATACGTGTGCGTGTGCGTACATAAATGTACGTGCGAGTGTGGAGGGGAGGGAGGAGAGAAATGAGGACAGTGTATCCTAGCCTGCGCATGCATGTCTGTGTTCATATACCTACATGCACAGAGGTACCTTAGGCGTGTATAGATATTCTGTGTGAAACAGAGTATCACATCTCTGACAAATCATTAAAAAATTACATAGCAGAGGCATGTGAAGGTGGGTCCGTGTATACTACATTTTTTTCCCCTCTTCAATCTATGTGAAACTTCACGTTATTGACAATGGTGACAGCATTACAGAGGCTACACAGACTGCACCTGCTCTGTCACATCTTTCCCCTCGCCTGCCCCCCACCATCCATCCCCTCCCCAACAAACCCACCCTCTTTCCACTCACTTTTGTTTGTTTGTTTGTTTTTTTTTTTTTTTTTTCTTCTGATCTTACACTATCTTTTTCTGAGCCAACGACAGAGACGCAAATCCGCGGATGGCATTAGCAGCTCACCCTCGTCTCACGAGAACCAACGGATGTCAAATTACCCACCGCTACTCCTCTACACCACACCACCCTGTTCCACCCT
>JADBJO010008829.1:67500-82500 GCA_016801955.1 Conus betulinus
AACTATCATGTCAGATCTAAAAGAGAAATATAATGTTGTGCTAACAACTGTTATTCTGATAACCGTGTTAGGATTTAACAGAATATGCTGATCTTGCTTTCTTCCCCGAACTAGCAGATCATGCTCAACATATTTCTGTCTGTGAAAGTACAACTTGCAGTTTACTTTCATTTCTTGCATTGCGCGTCCGCCTTTTACGATCGTAAGTTAGCTCTGTATTAAAAACAAACAAACAAAAACATGCTCCTCCATGCTGCTTCTTGCTGTTTTCTCAATACCGAAGGCTGGAAGCAAAACCTGGCACATACATGTGTGTGTACTTTGAATGATGGGAATCTGATGGGGAAACTGCCAAGGAGTCGAATAAAAGGTGGGCAGTTTTTGTTTTGTTTTGTCTCAGGTTTTCACATTATTTCCACACATAATCATAACGTCCGACTTTTTAACATGGTTAAAAAAAAAAGAGACACATTTAACAATTTCGGAAGAAAAACAAGATCAACCAACATATCCATCACTGTCTGTGCTTCTCTGATCTACACAATGTTAATGGTGCCGACTCAACGGTGCGTTAGTCTAGAAACATCAGTCACAAACCACGGCATTCCTCGATCATCAACAGAACAGTGATACTCCCTCCCACATTTCCATCCACCCTCGTCCTTTTCTTCCCTCCACCCGCTCGCTGTACGTTGTATACATGTGTGTGTGTGTGTGTGTGTGTGTGTGTGTGTGTGTGTGTGCACCTGTGTGTGTGGGGGGGGTGGGGGGGGGGGGGGGGGGGTTGCAGGGTTGCAGGAACAACGTACAAAAACCGTTTCCAGTACTACCGTGGTGATGATAGTGCAGCTCCTACAGTGAGTTCTATTTCCAGACGCTCGGTCTGACTCTACTAGACTCGAGGTGCAGGCCTCTAGGTGTGCGCTCGGAGGCTGCCGCTTTTTGCTTTGGGGGAAGCGTTAGAAGCATCTCCCCTCACTGCATGCACACTCCTCCAAACCCGAAGCTTCATCTCTCGTTCCCCCGTCCCTCCCTGCCCAATCCCGCTCCCTTGCTTCACGTCCTTCCTCATCCCATCCTCCGTCTCTCCCGTACGTAACTGACATTCTCCTGTTATCAGTATGTGAAAAATGGTACTGAAAAGGTACAGCAGGCTTCCTGATCACTGTAAATAACTCATAAACAAACACAACCACATGAAGACTTTAATGCATTGTATTTGTTTTCCAATGAGAGAGAGAGAGAGAGAGAGAGAGGAGGAGAGAGAGAGAGAGAGAGAGAGAGAGAGAGGAGAGAGAGAGAGAGAGACAGAGAGAGACAGGGACAGGGACAGGGACAGAGAGAGATCAGTAGAGAGAGAGAGAGAGAGAGAGAGAGAGAGAGAGAGAGAGAGAGGAGAGAGAGAGAGAGAGGGGGGGGGGAGAGGAGGGAGGGAGAGATTAACTATTCAACACAGGACAATGCTGTTGAGTTTAGAGATCTTTTTGCATCCCTATGTGTGTGTGTGTGTGTGTGTGTGTGTGTGTGTGTGTGTGTGTGTGTGTGTGTGTGTGTGAGAGAGAGAGAGAGAGAGAGAGAGAGAGAGAGAGAGAGAGGAGAGAGAGAGAGAGAGAGAGAGGAGAGAGAGAGAGGAGAGAGAGAGAGAGAGAGAGAGAGAGAGAATGTCACGTAGATCATCTACATTTTAGTATACACAAAACTTTCAGTAAAACTAGCAGTACTAAATTCACAGTCAAAATTTCTCAAATGCAAAAGCTAAAACATTTCTTTCACAACTGAGACAATCTGCATTACTATTACTAGCATGACTGATAATGTAAAAAAAAAAAAAAAAAGGGGGGGGGGGGGGGGGGTGGGGGTGGGGGCGGGGATAATATACACATCACTTAATAAATTAATTATATCTACGAATACCAAAGGAACAAAAGAAAACTGATAGAAAACCAATCCTGCGTCACAGTCAAACCATCTGGAACTCCATTTCAAGATTAATAGAAAACAAACACAACTCAAATAAACTAGAACTATATAGAAGGGCACTCAGGAGAGAGCTGATCTCTGCCAAGGACGAACAAATCCTGGATCTGTCCTTTGATCTCAATCCGCACCACGAATATCCACCACAATCAAAAGAGTTCATCTTTGCACCACAGTCCATCTTCCTGCCAAGTTACATTAACACGGTTGAGTGGTTTTTGCACTATCTTGCTGAACAGATGGTGGATCTGCCCACTGATCCTGATCTGCTCCAGGGATCTGCACCAAAATTTATTGTGTTTATTCTTGCGCCATATTCCTTTTTTTTTTCAAGCAACTTTCATTTAAACCCTTCCAGATGTTTGTTTCTGCGTAATCTACCTAACTGGCAAATAAACCAGGAGACACAGGTACAAAAGGTAACCTGCTAGGTACAGGTTTTAAATCTGGCGTAATTTCCCATGGAGAAAAAAAAACTCGTAACATTATTTCACCACACTGAGGTGTGGGAAGGCAGACTGAAAGTGAAAACTGTAAATTTAGAAAGCATTCACAACATACCCCCAATCACCCCCTCCCTCTGAAAACAAATTATTCATGACTACACGCAACTGGAACAGTGCTCCAAGTGTCAGGGTGTAATGCAAATGTTAAGTTGGTCTGAAACTGGCTCTGTTCATAATTCATTGATCAGATGTTCTGCAATTTGATTTGGATTGATGCTACACTGCTGCTGACACCTAAAAATCCCACATACATGGCTAGAGGGAGGACGGCAGTGGGCGCTGCTCTGAGGCTGTCATCAAATCAATAAGAGCCCTCCTTGTCAGCAGAGATCCATAGCCAGCCATTAAATTTTCTGTCATGCCCATCTCATCCTTTGCTGCCATCCCTTGCCCTGGGGCAGTAGGAGAGGAAAGAAGATTCTGCAGTGTACACAGTCGATTTTCTCCAGTTTGAAAAATGGAACTCTGGGAAGGGAAGTAGAGCAGAAAAGTAAATATTCGATCTGTCATGTTTTTAGTGCTCGTAGGGAATAGTGAGAGTGTGAACGTGAGAGAGCAAGACACCATCATACATAGATATATCGTTTTGAGTTAAGACACATGTCATGATCTGTACATTCTGTCAGTGAAAGTAAACATCAACATCTAAGAGTGTGTGTGTGTGTGTGTGTGTGTGTGTGTGTGTGTGTGTGTGTGTGTGTGTGTGTGTGTGTGTGAGTGTGTGTGTGTGTGTGTGTGTGTGTGTGTGTGTGTCTGTGTGTGTGTGTGTGCGTGTGTGTGTGTGCGTGCGTGTGCGTGTGTACGTTTTAGAATGGAACGATAAATCCTCCCATGACTACTATGCTGAACTGCAGTCTGTATAAGTATTACATTTCCCCCTGTTTTGACCAAATTGTAATTTCAGAAATCATCCTCTGAACTATCAAACCACTTCCTCTTGAAACTCCCCTAAGTCCAGTTACAACTTGTTTTCCTTCTTCTTGGGCAACTATTTCATGACAATTTACATAAAATGCTGGACAGAACAACATCCCTTTCAGTGTGCCATTCCAGTATTGATTTTAACAGGATCGTCATGTCAGCAGAAATGCAGAAGCAGAGTGAATGCTGAGAGCTGCAAATAGCCAGTGCTGTCAATGCAAAGTGTTCCAGGCCATGTGCAATCTTTTCCACTCCCCTAACAAAATCATGTGTTCCATAAATTCATATGAAAGTTTTCTTCTTTCTTTCTTTCTTTTCTTTACATTTATATTAAAGTTGTTGTTATTTATTTCTGTGTGTGTGCGTGCGTGTGTGAGTGTGTGAGTGTGAACATAACCAGAAGTTGTGGTGAGGTGGTTAAACGTTACAGGCTAGGAGGTCATGGGTTCAAGTCCTATCTCCATATCAGTGTCATTTCTCTGTAGGATTCTTCGATCCCAACTGACACCCCACCCCCACCCCCCACTGAGCTGAGTGTGCTTCGCCTTCAAATGGGGGAAACTGAAAAGTTTAAATACACACTGTTGCTCAACACTGCTGGTTCTTTGTATGATAGCTGCCAACCTTCTGGAAACAGATTCAGGAACCAGGGGATTTGAGGCCTGGAGGTGGGGGGAAGGGGGCTTGTGAATAAAACACTTTCAACCCTCTATTGATTCAGTTGACAAACATTAGATGTAAAAAAAAAAAAAATAATGCTTTTTCTACTTCAAGCAAGTGTCCACATTCACCTGACATCCTTTGCACTCTCTTCTGCAACTTTTTATTTGTCCTATTCAAATATGACCTTCTGAGCCCTTCATCTTAGACAAAATTTTGAAATCCTGTATTTTTCCATGAATACCTGGATTTCGGGAATGATTTCAACAACAGGGAAATCATAAAAGAACTGTGGGAAGGTTAGCAACTATACTTATACTGACACAAACATATTTCATGAAAGGTAGAACTGAGTGTTTCAGAACTGTAGTCTCAGACAAACTGAAAGTATGCAGCATATCTTCATCAGTCTCACTGTCACTGTTTGTCAATTCAAAATTGCAAATCTAATAAGCCATTCATGCATCCCTCTTATGTGACTTTGATTAAATTCCACCGCCTGTCCACACCCCTGATGTGTTTGTATAAAAACTCATTTGTATATAGGCAAGTCTGCCAACACTTGAATGGGCATGGCCATGCTTTCCAGAGGGGAATACTCACTCACAACGGGACGGTAACAAAGCATGTACTACCATCAGTATGAGGCTTGTAGGAGTTGTAACATGTATGTTAGGTTCTAACATAATAAAAAGCACTGCTGAACATCACCACAGTGATTCAGTGGGCAAAACAGTCTCCTCTGGTGGGACACTTTATGACCATCTGATACTGACTGCTCCATGTGTGCTCCTGCCACTGAGTATACCACAGGATGATCCATGCTGTGACTGTGTATGGGAAGCCTGAGTGGGAGTAAACTTGTGCCACTGATGGAATATGGAAAAATGTGATAGCAAAAAAGCAAAAACAAAACCCACATTTAAAACAGAAAATGATAAACACTGGCCTAAAATACCAAGAACAAACTTTTTTCCATGGAAAAATCACTTTCTCAACCAATAAACAACGTCAACAAATTTGTCCACAACAATAACAACAAAAAGTTAAGCAGTGATTCCTTCATCAGAAGATAAGAATGACTTGATTTTCCAGGACTAGCTTTTCAAGTAAGGATATTCTATTTTTCAGTGTACACTCTATCCCTGCACTGCTTTAAAAAAAAAAAAAAAAAAAAAAGTTTTCCATTAATCAGTGAATCTCTTATTTTTCATATGAAGATGAAACTGAGGCAGTATTTCAATCATCCAATTTTCAGTGCAGAATGTGGTCACAAATGGTAAGGACAAATGGTCTCAAAAACACTTGACCCTTCAGGCAAAATGCTACAAAGTTATGAGTTAAGTTTTTGAACTCAGTGCTGACTGAGCTCTTTTGCTCTGTTGAGTAATTAGGGTTTTGTTTTCAAACACAATTCATTTAGATTTGTTGAAAGAAAGAATTTTTTTTTTCTTCTTAAATGAAAAAAAAGAAAAAAAGAAGATGAAATTGACTGGTCATGAAACAGTATCCATACATCTTTCCTTTCTTTCATTCGGGCCTCCACCCCCACGCCTCCTCCCAACTTCTTTTTTCTTCCTTACCCCCAGCACACACACACATACCCCAACATCATCCCATTTTTTCTTCTTTTTAAAACATGTTTTGCAGCAAAATCCTTGCATTTCTACGGTTTGCAACCCATGAGAGGTAACCAGCCAGCATCTGAAGCACGCAGTCTGACAGCATCTCCACGGCATGCATAATGCATAACAATCCGTTTGTGTTACTTATAGACAAAAACTACTACTATACTAGCAGTACCATGCCACAACTTTTCCAAGTGTGAAGTGTCCTGAATAATTCATGTACCACTCACAGACTCAAAAGGTTTCAGTGATGCCGGTTTCCACTCTGTGTACTTACGTGGCCCTGAGGTCCAAATATTAACTACCGCTTAAACCATCATGAATGTGCCAGCATCAATCTGCACAAAATCATCATGAATGTGTCCAGCATCAATCTGCACATGGCACACGTAAATCCCTAGAACAGTCATGCTGAGTGGACTGCAAAAGCAAAGGTGGAGACACAGCCAAAGAAGACTGATCAATGGTGCTTTCTACTTACAGTTTGCGCAGCATGGACAGTTGGATGAACGACCCGTCTTTCAGGATGGTCAGCTGATTCTGCGTCAGATCCCTGTAATACAATTAAATGAATTGACGTGAAATTTATCTGTGCTGCCAGTCATCCCTTCCCATTCAGAACTGCAAAAAAATACTATTGGGTGCCGAACTTTTCCTTTAACTGTTTTGGGTGATTTCATGGCAAATGTTCATGTGTGTGTGTAAGCCACTGCGTGTGTGTGTTGCATGTGTGTGTGTGTGTGTGTGTGTGTGTGTGTGTGTGTGTGTGTGTGTGTGTGTGTGTGTGTGTGTGTGTGTGTGTGTGTAAGAGAGAGAGAGAGAGAGAGAGAGAGAGAGAGACAGAGACAGAGACAGAGAGAAAGACAGAAAGAGTGTGTGTGTGTGTGTGTGTGTGTGTGTGTGTGTGTGTGTGTGTGTGTGTGTGTGTGTGTGTGAGAGAGAGAGAGAGAGAGAGAGAGAGAGAGAGAGAGAGAGAGAGAGAGAGAGACGAGAGAGAGAGAAGAGAGAGAGAGAGAGAGAGGAGAGAGACAGAGAGGAGAGAGAGAGAATGTGAGTGTGTATACTTGTATGATGTGCATTTGTGTGTTGCAGTACTAAAACACTAAAAAGGTGTGCCACACTTCAGATGGAAATACTCTGTTCTTTCAATTTTTTTTTTTTCAGTCTTCCCTTCCAGTGTAAATATCAAACAGCACTGCTCGATCTACACTGAGTGAAGATCATTAAATTTCAAGTGTTTGGAGGAAAATCAACTGATAATGATTTATTTTGGCAAGTTCAATTGTTAACGTTTAGTTTATAGCTTCCTAATGGGCAACAAAATAAAGTGAAACATCAGAGGGGATAACAATAAAAAAAAAAGGTTTCCAGATAAAGACTCCCTCCCTTTCAAAACATTCTTTTCTAAAACATTTCTATGCTGTCTAATTTTATCTAGATGTCCGTCCTAACACAAGAAGTCACTTTTTCCCTTTAAAAGGATAGGTGGGGGTCACTACTGAGGGGTTCCACTGTAGATGCAGTGCAGACAATACAGAACATCTGTGCTGAACTGAAGTGTTCACTTGTCAAACACATGCTGACCACCACTAACCTTGACACACAAGACAGCTGAGCAAGATGGTTCCAGCCTGGGCAGCAGTACAAATCATTTACATGAGTTATGGAAGAAAAAATCCCCCCCCCCCCCCCCCCCCCCCCCCCCCCCCCTCCCCAAGCCCACTTCCCCTCCTGAGAACTTTTAAAAATGTCCAATTCATGGATTCATGGCAAACCCCGTTGCACTGAGAGAGGACCCCTCAAAGTCAAACATAACCTTTGGAGTTCCACTTTTAAAGATTATGAAAAAAAAAAACAAAACAAAACAAAAAAACAACCCTACAGAGTACGTTTTGACTAACATTATTTCAAAGAACTTTAAACAGGTAATACAATCAACCACACTCAGAAGCTATCTTCAACTATTTCAAGCTAGCAAATCTGTGTCATCATATACACCAAATGAGATCCCTGACCGTACATTTGACCTCGGTCAGCTGTGATCAAGCACAAACAGGTAACGCAATAGAAACAGTCAGTACGCTGACATTGGGGGAGTGTTCTAAAGGGTTTTGACAGGGATTACCCAGGTGGACAGGGGTACCGCAAGGATTTGGGCGGGCAGATGTTCAGTCATGTGGCAAAGGGCAGGACCAGGATTACTCATTACTGACTGCCTTTCTTAAGACAACGTTGCTACCTTACCTTCCACTCGTTTGCCCCACTGTGTGGGAGTGAAGTCAATGATCTATGAGTAATAAGTGTCAGAGGAAGAAACAATGTGGGCTTAGTGTTCACTTGGTTCTGGATGGACATCATGAATGTGACAGACTAAAAACAATAATTGAGAAATGAATGGAGAGCACTGTTTCATTGTTTAAAAGGAACCCATGAAACTGCCCATAGATATTAAAATTTAAAAAAAAAAAAAAAAAAACTGTTCTGGCAAAGTTTTACTTGCTTCTTGAGTGCCATTACTTTTTTCTTCCTTTTTAAAAAAATTTTTTTTTTACTTGCAATGTCACAATCAATTTTATAGCATTACTTGACAAGCAACAGGAAATTGACTTGCCCTATCATATAAATAATCTGAGCTTTAGAGCTTACAGTTTATAGAACACATAACACATAAAGTTTATACTGAGGAGGAGGAGGAGGATATCAATGATAATAATAATAATACACACAGCATCACTTACACTGGTTACAAAAATTGAATCACTCATAGTGACTCAAAAAAATCTTACTTTATTATCAACAAGTAAAGTTTATTCCGTAGGTTCTTGCCATTAGATTAATAAGTGAAAATTATCACACATGATCCTAAGTCATGCAGATCAAGACTTATAAAAACAACCAGTTCCAGAGGTGCAGTGGTTACCACTCTTGATTGCATACAGGCTGGGAGATCTTTGGTTAGAACACACTCAGAGGCCTTTTTAATGGCATTTTTCAGCGCCTGCTGAATCGTAATCAGAGTCGAGCGTGTTGTCAACTTCTGGGGCTGGGCTCAAATGGGACTACTGTGCTAGAAGGACCACACAATCAAGTTTATCACCCTGAGGGCACAGGACATTAGTCCGCTTCTCATTCTATGAATTTCACTTGCAGCACACACAGATGTATGCACGCACGCACGCGCGCGTGCGCACACACACACACACACACACACACACACACACACACACACACACACAACTTGAACTATCTCCCTATGGAGTATGGTCGAGCAAAACAGAGCCTGAGGATCACATGGCTGCAGTTAAGTAGGTATGACAAGTGGTAAGGTATACTAATATAGTGATCAGCCTGTCACAAAGTGCGGTTGCACATGCAGCCATGACTGTTCGAGCAGATGATCTCTGTGAAATGAAAACAACTATCAGCCCGTCACCACTGAACGAATATGAATCGTAAATTAACTGCCTCTGACTTAAAAAGATAAGACTTTTGACCTCTTCTTGATTAAATCCATAAACTTTGCAGCATTGCTACAGAACTAGGTCAGGCATCAATGCTCCAAGGACATCTCTGTAGGTGTACAATTTTCTTCTCTGTTTCCCCATATCCGCTGGCACAAACCTGAGGACTGAACCGAAGTGGCAGCAGCTCAAGCCAGTACGGACAACACTGGAACTGGGACTTGCAGGTGTTTCATCCACTAGTTCAACATGTACAGTTCTATTTATAAAGCATTCAAGACAGCACAAACATAACGTTTTTCTTCCGAACATTTGAGTAACTGACTGTGACAGTCTCACTGATTAAGTGACAGTGATACTGGTCCCATTATATTCATCATGAGAGGCAGTATCCTATGTTCACCTTTAACTAATAGAGTTCTCTTACTTAAAAAAAAAAATTCAAAAAAAAAAAAAAAAAAACTACTGTGCATAACACTCAATTTATGCATCGGTACTACTATCACAGTACCAGTGTCAAATGATGTTTCACAATCAATTGCCAAGTGGATCAGTCATTCAGTGTGATAATTATTAACACCATGATCATGCCTATCTGATCTGGTTCTTACGAATAATAAAAATAAAATGCAATTGAAAACCACTTTAGTGATTTTAACTTGCCCGTAGGTTTACATACTTTACATAATTTCTTTCTCAACTCTTTGACTAGTTTCTTTAACAAAACAAAAAACAAAAACAATATCTAGTATTGTAGTAATAACAAATTGTAGACTTCTCTTTCCATATATATTAATTTCAATGAAGTAACCAACATATTTCATTTGCCTGACTAAATGATTGTTTTTTTTTTTTTTTTTTAACTAATTAGCACTAGCAGAATTTGAAGAAAATGCTTTTAAAATACAATTATGTCTGCATCGCCTGCAGTCAACCCTCTTCAAACAATGCACAATTTAAAACTTTCTTTTTTTTAAAAATTTGTTTCAAAATTGAAAACCTCTAACCACTTACTTAGTAATAATATGTGCCATGAACAGAGAGAACGTATTATTTACAGTTCTCCCAAAGTTTTGGACCTGCCTCTGTCACTGATCTCGGGGGTAAAAGAAATGCAAAACAAAATGCATTTCCTTAGCCTTAACTTGGAACTAAGAGATAGATCTATCATGGTGTTACTAAACACTGGAACTGGGAACCAGGAACAAGATTACAACAAACTCATGGCCCGGAGAACTTGAGTTGACAGCAGATCTTCTGGGAACAAACCTCCCTCTGACAACAGACAAGTCTCCCGTCCTGTTTGGTAAAAAGGAAGAGCAAGGAGCATAGTTATACTGAACACATTCTTTCATTTTCTTGGCAGACATCCCTTAACATAACATCCTCTCCCTTGTAGATATATTTTTTCCCTCCATTTCACATCCCAATTAATATATATATAATAAAACTAAAAGCCTATCAACAGAAAATGTTAAGCAAGAACTTTGCAATCAGTATGCTATTAGTATTACTTTTAGCTGATATTGAAATGCTGTTGTAACATGTGATCGCATAAAAAAAAATTAATTTTGTCTGACAAGAAAAATGTCTAACTTTCCTTGTTCTGGGCTCTTTAGTTTATACATGTAAAAAAAGAAAAAAAAAATACCATGTTGTTACAAAACAAACAAACAAACAAACAGCCACTTTTCTATTAGCCAGAACCTACAATTACATGTAAAATGTAATTATATTATATTAATTGGTAGTAAGGAAAACCAGCGAATCTCTGCCAGCTCTATAATGCTAATTTTTACTGCCAACAGGAGCAGCAGTTGTCACAGGATACTTGCATGTCGCATCATCATGGAGACGTTGAGCAGTACAGACAGACTACAGTGAGTTCCAAGAAAGTGTCCAGTTTGAGCTCCTTTTTTTTTTTTTTTTCCAACAGAACATAACATGTTAAACACCATCTACACATGCTTTTGATTTCAAATTGCAATTAATTTGTTCAAAGATCACTTCAGTAATTAAAGTAGGTTATAATTTGACCAAAGACCTCTGAGTACTTGATAATTTCAAAACCCAGAAAAAAAACACTGAATATGGGATTACTGCATAAAGTAGACATTTCAATTAAAGTACACATGTACAGCAACAATAAAACATAGCCAGAAATCCTGGATCAACAGCCCCATGTTCAGTGAAGAAAAAACAGCTGGCATGAAATAAAGACAATGAAATCCTCACCACCACATCCCATACCTCAAACTAATAATAATACACGACCGTCAACACTAATAATACTATCAAAGTCTGCTGTCGTATATACTTCATACATTGATCAGTGCTGACCACATCCCATACCTCAAAGTAATACACGACTGTCAACACTAACAATACTATCAATTCAAAGTTTGCTGTCGTACACTTGATGTACACTGACCAGTGCTGACCACATCCCATACCTCACAGTAATACATGACCGTCAACGCTGATAATACTAACAGTTTGCTGTAGTACACTTCATGTACACTGATCAGTGCTAAAAAATTCTTCTATCTCAATGAAAAAAATATAACTAAATGAGGTTGATGCTTACAATTTCTTTTACATTCAATTCAAATGCATCTAATCAAAGTTTCTTTTAAAAGCAGAGCCATCAGACCCAACTGGGTTACAATTCATCGAGTATAATCATTATCATCAGCAAACAAAAAGCAAAAACAAAGTCAATGGTATACCGGTTTTCAAGTTTTAAGTTTACTCATTTTTTTTTAGAGCATGGTGTTCATGACATGCTCAAAGCATTCTTTCATTCTAGTTTCAACCCTGGTACTGGAAGAGTTAAATCATCAATATGACCAGAACTAACAGCATACAACATACAATTAATATCATTACTTTACTGTTAAGTTGTACTGTACCACTGAACTCCCATTTTGCTAAATATACAGAAACAAAAGACCTTTTATAGCCAAACAAAAACAATGAATAATTATGGTTACAGTAACATGCCCCCCCCCCCCCCCCCCCCCCCCCCCCCCCCCAAAAAAAAAAAAAAAAAAACAGCCACACACACACACACACACACACACACAAAATGGTCAATAGATTAGACGTTTTCTTTTTACCTTTCATGATGACTGGCACTTGTGATAGCTCTGTCCCCTTAAAAATCAGGACTCACACACTTCTTTGACTTAGCAGATTTCAGAGAAATTAAACTTGAGACGCCACACAAAAAAATATTTAGGCACACAAAAAAAATTCAGAGTAGGATAAACGGACAGTAGAATCTGGGGACTGCTGGTCACATTTTCAGTGGGTTACATTTTCAGTGTGATAGCGGATGGTACTAATGTCACGAGATATTGTAAACTTCTTAGTGTGAGAGGGATGCTGTGCATTCACAAAATGATGCAAAAAAAGACAATCAGCAACTGGCTATCAAACAAGAGGTCCTGTTCATGGTAGGACTGAAAAGTGAACAACAAACCACAGATTTAGGTCATACTGCACTATTTTTAGTGGCGACTGGGGTCTGTCGCAGGTAAAGAGAGCGGAAACAGAATTTCACAATCCTAATACTAATATAGTAATAGTGCATAGTGTTCACAGTGATGTTTGGACCTTTACCCTTAGTCATGTACATCCAGTTGGTTTTGACACAATGTGACTGCAGCTATCTCATACCTGCACCAGTATTGTGGCAAAAGAATGTTTTTTGCTAACTCAGAAAAGGACAACTCTAGGAGATTGCTTTGCTTTAATTACCTCCCCTCTTGGGTTTCGCTTGGGCATTCAGATCAGATGGCAAGCAATTTGTTCTTTAAAACCTTTTCAGATGGTGTGTGTGTGTGTGTGTGTGTGTGTGTGTGTGTGTGTGTGTGTGTGTGTGTGTGTGTGTCTGTGTGTACGTGCGTGTATCTATTTATAAGTCTTCAGAACAAATTAGATGGTTGTGTGCGTGTGTGTTCGTGTGTATGTGTGAGCGCATGCATAAATTCTTGTGTGTTACTTTGAGTTTTGGGTGCATGTGTGTGTGTGTGTGTGTGTGTGTGTGTGTGTGTGTGTGTGTGTGTGTGTGTGTGTGTGTGTGTGTGTGTGTGTCAGTGACTCTGTGTGTGTGTGTATACATGTGTGCACTTTGCATGAGTGTGTGCATGTGTACCTGTGCGTGCGTGCGTGCGTGCGTGCGTGCGTGCGTGTGTGTGTGTGTACAACTTTGAGTTATCTGACAATAAATTGGTTTCAGTCAGTGTGTGTGTGTGTGTGTGTGTGTGTGTGTGTGTGTGTGTGTGTGTGTGTGTGTGTGTGTGTGCGTGTGCGTGTGTGTGCGTGCGTGCGTGCGTGCGCGCGCGCGCGCACGTGTGCATGCATACATGTGTCTGTGTATTAAGTCTGCAGAACAAATTATGGTTGGCTGGGTTACACTACCTAACACCTAAGTTAAAGGTTCTGTATTATTTCATCATCAATGGGGGAAAAGCATAATTTCATTCAATTACAGGCTTCCCAGCTGGGAAAGTGATTTGAGTTTCAGATTCATTTCAGAAAAGGGTGTAATCACATGTACCCTTTTTTGGTGGACAGCAAGAACTTTCATAGACCTGTATTGACTGAGCTGAAAGTGAAACAAAGAGTTTCTTTTCAATGACAAAAGTTCTGATTGTGTCTCCATCAAGGACACCATTTCACCCTTCTCTGATGTACTGTAGCTTTCAAGAGCAGTAAACAGTCATCGGCAAAGCAGCTGAGGCCAAACTGCCTTCATCCAGCATATGATTTATATTCATCAATGACAACTGACCATTCTGGTGACTTGTGATGAAAAAGAAAAAAGAAAATTCAATTCTTGTGGTCTGATCAAAGATAGTAAGAGTCTCTGGTCTGACTGACCTGATGAAATGTTGAATACCAAACACTCTCACACCCGATTATCAGCATGTATTGAAACCTCTGATTAATGAAATACATTCTTACCCTTTCAACCGATTTCTCTAAATGATGTTTAACTTTATAGAGTACTATTTAGCACTTCCCAAATGCTACTTGATCTAAGTCCTCATGATAGTAATTGATACTGTCTCTAAATGATGTTTAACTTTATAGAGTACTATTTAGCACTTCCCAAATTATGCTACTTGATCTATCTAAGTCCTCATGATAGTTATTGATACTGAAATCATTCTACACACTGATCATGAAGTAGATTTGACAATTTTGAAAAATTTCACAACCAGTCAAATACTGAACAAACATGAACTATCACTAGTATCAGTATCACTAACGACTGAATTGTAGCAACTATACAATACAAACTTCTGTTGCACAACGGAGTGGACTTTAACATTCCTGAATGAACACAACACTCTTTTTTATGCTTGACAGTTCAACATTTTGTTTATTTTATGGTTAAAACCAAGTTGGTATTCCAATCACTTTATCCAAAAGAATACCAAGTTCTAAACAGGTCATACCACCTCCACAATTCACTCACAACTGTAATGTGTCGATTAAAAACATTCTGATCAGAATTTGTGTGTCCCTAATAATATTTCAATGAGTCCATTTCAAAAGTCTGATAAGTGACACAACAGGTGCTCCTGTGATCAGGACACTGTATTTCATTATTTCATTATGTTTCTTCAAGCGCTCTGTATTGATAATTACTACGGTCTAAGATATCAATTCTCATGAATTACGAATTACTTTGATTTCTTTTTCTTTCTGTCACACTCAGAATTTGTCGTTCAGTGGACGATCCTGTGTCAGTAACTAGGGAATAGCAGAACAAAACTTGACCTCATACGCTTTTGCATACCTTTTGCATGGTAACTGCTGAATGTATTGTATACA
>JADBJO010008830.1:0-20000 GCA_016801955.1 Conus betulinus
CGAAACGGTAAATATCTCTGCTGTAAATATAGAGTATCCTTTTGTAACATGGACTTTATAATATCAAGCACTGGTAACACTGGTGTGTTACCCATAAATGACACAGGTTAGGCAGTACCAGCGTCCTTGTTTCCCAAGCCAAATGAAGCCCATCAGGGGAGTCCTGATGTGATCTTAAAGGCTAAGGAGAGTCAATTCTAGCTTATGTAATTATGTCTTTGAAGCTTGAAAAAAGACCTCTTGGCCTACAACAGAAATTGAACAAACTATTCCTGAAGTACCATGGACAAGATTAGATCCCCGGTTAATCAGAAGTATGCCAAAAAAGTGCATGTATCACTGTATTTTTTTCTTAGCCTTTTCTACAAAGTAAATTGATATGTTTACTAAAAAAGAAAGTTAACACTGGAAGACAATATCCAGAAATGTAACTTGCTTGTTTGGGTATGTCAAAGTATTGTCAATCCTTTTTGCGACAGGTTCTCTTGCCCTCAAACGCAGTAGTTTTCTTTGCAAGAAGACAATTGTTTATTCTGGTTCAAAAAGCAGGAAGAAAAAAGAAACTGGCATGAAGTAGGAAGAAAGAAATATGAGATCAGAGGAATGTGGTATAGTGGTCGGAAAAGAAGACGCACGGGCAGCGCAGAGCATGCAAGCACGTGCTCTACGGTGGCTACACGCTCTCCACGACCCCTGACCCAGCTGATTCGGCAGTGAACTCAAACTAGTGAGACTTCCTCCTTCATGATTGTGTCACGGAAAGTGACAGAAAAAAGACACTGCTGTGGTTTCCATGTCAATGAAAGAGAGCCGCGTATTGTCATTATACAACGATTGGAAAGATGACTGTAAAGCTTTAATTGCAATACATTTCTCTCTCTCTCTCTCTCTCTCTCTCTCTCTCTCTCTCCTCTCTCTCTCTCTCTGATACAAATAATCTCACACACACAACGCACGCACGCGCACGCGCGCACACGGACCCATACATATGCGCACACACACAGGCACGCGCGCGCGAGTATGCGCTGGCGTACACACACACACACACACACACACACACACACACACACACACACACCGCACTTCTGAGTAATCCATTGTTTTCGACCATCAAGCCATGAAAAAAATACATAAGAGAAGCGCTAACGGCGTATTCATGCATCGTCACACATTTCTTCTTCTTCTTCTTCCTCTTCTCGAACACTCTAGCTGGGAATGCCAGCTCCCCTGACGAATGCTTCCGTGCGCTGTAGGTCCCCAAGGGCATCGTAGAGCTTCACACATTTCAGCTCAATGATTTGTTCGTGATATTCTTTCTTCGAAAATCACTAGCTTCTGATACAATTCTTGCAAATATATATGGTATTTTGTTCATTCTAGCTGGATAGAATTGCTATGAGATCTTTTCTCTGTGCAGCTGGCTCCCTAAAAAGTTAGCATTTACGTCGAATGTTTGCGTAAACAGGGCAATCGAAACAAAATGTACTTCGTCTTCACTGTTGTTTCCTTCTATATACATGGGGCATGCTTTATTGTCTGATGCTTGGAACCATCTTTTGTTTGCATTGAGACCCAGTGTTCTAGTTATAAGTTATACTGATTTTGCGCCATTTTATTTGTAACAATCATGAAATATTTTTTTTCCGTTTCCAAAGTACCATTAAACGAGAGAAACCATTCATGTTAGTCGTTTTCATCCATTCTGGAATGCCAGTTTTGTCTGTAAGAACAAATTAAACGATCCCTAAATTCAAATAAAAAACTGTGCAGTATTGCCTACTCCATGCAAAAGCCAAACGATACCAAAACCATATTCTGAGAGTAGTTTCTTTACACAAGACACCCAATTAAATTTTCCTATATCGTGTCGTAGCAAAAGCATTTTATACGCTTGACTGCAGAGTCTGGTCGTAGGTGAAAGAACTAATCTTAGCCAGTATTTAATTAATTTGACATAAGTGTGTAACAGAGGATATCGATCACTTTCACCATAAACTGTTGTATTTGGTGCATGTAACGGCACATGCATAATACGCTTTACTGCGTAAGTGTCGACTTTTCCCATGTGGAGTTGTCCAATAGGCCCCACACCTACCATGTGTATGTCAGAATTGGTGGTAACTGGGTGTTAAACAATTTCCAAAACAAAATCCAGTCATCTAAATCAGTGTTCTTATTGTTCTTAAAATATCAATGACCCCTCTCTTTCCTTTTCTACACATTCCCAACCAGCATCTACTTAAGCTTAATTTCGTAGTGAAAAACATCCCTACATATTTATTACTATTTGTCATTTTAACTTCTGATCTGCCGTAGAACCATCTTTCACAGTGTGGTTAATGTCCACCATTTCTAAAAACCATGTTCTTAGTTTTACATAAATTTACTGTCAGCTGCAATCTGTCAGATACCTTTTTCAAAGCGTCCAAGTGATTCTGCAAAGCAACAGGTGTATCCGCAAGGAAAAACAACATTATCAGCAAACAACATAAGAACACCTCTGTTGCCCCTGATAACATTTGGGTCCCATGCTTCCCATTCTCTGAACATTAACTGCAAGCTCGTTCATAAAAAAAAACGCAGATAACTGGAGGTTTGAGGAGACATCCTTGTTTTACCCCACGTGAACAATTGAAATCATCAGAATAAATGCCTTTTTCACGAACACATGCAAGGACAGAATCATACATCCCTCACACAGCAGCCTACAACTTTCCATTTCCACCACTTTTCCTTTAAAACATTCCACAAGACATTTCTGTTCACAGAATCAAAAGTTTTCTAGAAATCAACAAAGGCAACAGGTATTTTGGATTAAGGCATTCAATGTAAATATGTGGTCTGTTGTGTTGTATCCAGATCGAAATCCAGCTTCTTCTTCTATAATTTTCTCCTCTCTTTTTGCGCGTGCAGTTAATCTTTTGTTAAGAATATGTGTATAAAATTTTGCTTAAAACTCTTGACAGTGCACCGCCTTGCAGTTTATCTGATTGTTATTATCTCCTTTTTTTGTGAAGAGGGATTATCATTGATTTTGACCATGCCTCTGGAAGGTTTCCCTTATCGAACAGCGAGTTGAACGGAGTTACTATAAAATCAACAACAGCAGAGTTGGCACATTGAACATTTTACAAACAACCTTATTCAGACCAGCGCTTTTGGCACATTTCATGTGATTTATGCTGCTTAATACTTTATCTCTTGTTATCACATTGTTAAATAATGGTTCTTCTGTACATAGATCTTCACTGTCTACCTCTATATTTGAGTCTCCAGATTCGTTGTTAAAGCCATGGAATACTTTAAAAAAGTGATCATACCACTGCTGTGAGGTAATTTCGTTGTAGATGGCTGGTTTTATACTAATCGATCTAATTGTTGACCGGAACAGTTTGGAGTCATGAACTGATTTTGCTAGCTTGTTTTAACGTTTCTCATCGAATTGTTTTTTCTTCTCTCTTTTCATTGTTGTATTTTCTTTTCTTCCTTGATATAAATTGTTCTTTTGTCAGTTTACTTAATTTAGTTCTTTGATATTGTTTCAAGCATCTTTTGACAGTTCTTTTTTTTTTTCCACACTCGCTGTCAAAACAGTCATTCACTTCTCTCTTCTTTTCCCCCACTGATCTCACCATACAACTAGCAGCACTACATAAAGCATTCATAAACAAAGCTAAGCCTGAGTTAACATCAACGTTAAGGAATAGTATAGCTCTGTCGGTACACTGTCGGTGCACATTCTTCAGACCGTACTTATAACGCGCTTCTCTTCGCAAAACGCTGAACGTTCTTCCTTCTTGTCAATGTTACCAAGTTTCCATTTTTTCAGTGGCAGATGCCAAGAGAACAAAACAATCCCCAACTTTCATACTGCAATGTTTGAGCAAGTGTTGAGATTCAATAAAATAATCAATAACACTGCTACCACTCGGCGACACAAAGATGACTTCTCCTTTTGAAGTGTCCCATACGTTCCCTTCACACTTTTAAGATTAGATATGTAACCAAGAGAGATTTGTCAAACTTAAATCCTTAGAACGTCGGGCCAAAGTATTTATTTTTTTTTACATTTGCGTTCATATTTTCTACTAATGTTAGAGTCACACACTCATCATCATCATCATCATCATCATCATCATCATCATCATCATCATCATCATCATCGTCGTCGTCGTCGTCGTCATCATTATTATCATCGTCAGCAACACCAATTACATCATCAACACCATCATTATCTATATTAACAGCAGCAACAGCTGCTGCAGCATTGTCATCATCATCATCACCATCATCATCGTTATTATCATCATCATCATCATCATCATCATCATCATACACACAAATAACAACATCATTATCAGCATTCCCGACGAGAGAGAGAGAGAGAGAGAGAGAGAGAGAGGAGAGAGAGAGAGAGAGAGAGAGAGAGAGAGAGTCCCCCTCTCCCTAATTCTGTATACTTGCATCTGTGTATCTCTTATGTGTGTGCCAGTGGTGTACCATCCCAACAGGTTGTTCCCAGATCTGTTAACATTTAGTTCGGTTTTCAGAAACAAAGCTGCAGAAATCGTCAAAAAGAAAGAAAGGATAAAAAAAAAAATTCCATGTGCCTGTATCCTTGTTTTACATAACAGTAGTCACAACGAAAAAAAAAAAAAGGAAGGAAAAAAAAAAAAAAAAAGCAACCAACCAACCAAACAAACAAACAAAAAACAACAACACCCTTACCCCTCGCTCACATAATCTCTTACACTTCCGATCTTCGAAATAAGTGCACACATGCGCACGCGTAAAACACACACACACACACACACACACACACACACACACACACACACACACGCACGCAGGCACACACACACGCACGTGCATGCGCACGCACACACACACACACACACACACACACACACACACACACACAACACAAACACAACAAACACGCGCGCGCAAACGCGCGCGCGCACGCACGCACGCACGCACGCACGCACGCACGCACACACACACACACACACACACACACACACACACACACACACACACACGCACACTTTGAACAGCTTGCAGAAAGCTATGGTTAGTGGGGTTAACGTTTCTTTAGTAAACTTGGAAGTTTGAAATCTAAAGCTAGGCAGAGACAGACAAGTACTGACATCTTACGGTGAATTATCTCCCAGTATCCTCAAAATGTCGCCTCCATAAGAACGTGCCCCTTGTAAGAGATTCCATTGAAAGTAGAATGTTTTGTAAAGGAATAATTTAGTAACCGCTTCAAAATGGAACTGATCACTCCGACTGCTTCCATGACATTTGACATTCCTTCAAACCTTTTAAGATACTCAAGCACAGAGTCATAAATTCATATTCATAATGATTTTTCACCACTTATTTCTTTATGGCACTTGCTGCCCTGGTGCCCAAGTTTTCCCTTCACTGGCACCTTGGAAGCTATTGGGTTGTGATTTTACCCCACAGTGCTGACGGTACAACTGACCCTGCCAAAGACCATGGGTGGATCAACACGAGCTGGCGGTATTCTGGCCACCAGTTCGACTAAGGAGACGAAATTCGACACCAGACACTGTAACCAATGGTACTGCTTACACCTTCTGCTAAATTATGACATTCGCTGTATAATCTGATAAACTTCGGTTAACGAAGTCTGTTAAAAAAAATCAATTCATTCATGATTAGATCAACATGGGATTCCAACCATTTCATCAGCTTCGCTTCATTGGACTTGGTCAGTTTTTCCACCAGTGTGTTACACCTGCTGCTAAAATTATGACATTCGTTGTATAATCTGATTAACTTCGGTTAACGAAGTCTGTTAAAAAAAAAAAATTCATGATTAGATCAACATGGGATTCCAACCATTTCATCAGCTTCGCTTCATTGGACTTGGTCAGTTTTTCCACCAGTGTGTTGAACGTGTACATGAAAGGATTGACTGAAGAGTTTAACGGTAACACAAAAATAGCTAGGGCCACGTTTACTTCTGCAGGAGTGGGAGTACCAGCCAGTGCCCAAATCCCACAGATTCCAATAGGAAACCAGCACATGAAATCTGTTACAGCGACAGTGATCAGCCGTTGAGCTATGGCTATGTCCCTTGTCATTTTTGTCGTGTTGGTTTTCAGCGCATTGGCCTGTACAGACCAGTAGATGACAGCCTGACCAACAGAGATGAATAAAAATAGAATGAAATTGAGGACAATGAACACACTGAAAGCGTAAACTTTACCCTTTAAAGTCATACGTCATGACTGTTAGTGGAATACATATACTTGTCTGGCTATAAAACTCCCAGTGTGACGTCACTGGAAGCAATGGCAGCAAGGCTAAAAACCAACTGATGATCCAAATCAACAGACAAGCCACTGCTGCTGACTTTCTCTCAATCGAACTGTGCTGAATGGAAAGTGAAGGACGATGATGAAACGATCCAGAGTGATCATCCAGATGGTCAGAGCTGACACACTTCACTGGACAACAGAGACAGAACTCCAGCCACCTTACAGACTACACTGCTTTTCCATGTGTCATCGTAATGAAGGTATCTGCCACGGAAGATCTCATCAGCTACCCCAATGATAGCAACGTAGACACCCATCAGAAAGTCGGCTAGCGCAAGATGGGTGACAAACAAGCTAAAAGCCGCTTGATGAAGTATGACTTCTCTTAAACAGACGTGCACCAAAGGAAAAAGACATTACCAGCCACAGACAGACAGGCGATCAGCCACAGAAACACTCGGTATGTCCACGACTGTAATAAATCATTACACGATGAAATTTCTATGTTTGGAGCATAGCAAGATGACTCCTGAAATTTATAGGGAAGTATTTCATTACAACAGAACTTAAAATTTTCGGTGACTATTACTTCTAAATATGATAGGTCTTTAAAGATATCAAGTGGAAACATTTTTATGGGGCTACCGTCCATGTACAGTTCAGTCAACCGCTGTGTGAACTGAAATCCATTTGCACTGATAGTGTGAATAGACGTAAAATTTAAGTGTAGTTGTTGAAGCCCTGGGAAAGGTGACAAGAAAACTGTTTCCAATACTGCCAGGGGTGTGTGCGACAGATCTAGCATTGTGAGTGTGTGGTGTTGTCTATCAGTTGTGAGATCATTGAACAGTGAGGTCAAGGGGTTATTGGACAGGGATAAGTTTTGAAGATTCTCTAAGCCAAAGAAACATGTCACATTGATTTGTCTGAAGTTATTGCTACTGAGATCAAGAATCCTTAAATTCAACATGTTCAGTTTAAGTAAAAGCGCCAATGAGCACTTGGCCAGGATCAAATGAAAAAGGCGATCATGATTATCCACGTCCGATAGTGTCATACCTGAACCTGTTGCATCCAAGTAACGGAGCTGAGGGAAAAGTGCTGTGGAAAAAGGCTGAGAGCACAGAAATGTGTGACCTTGACACAGACAGTCAACAGGACAGGTCAAACCACACAACATCTCATCATCACGCAGTGGACAGTGAGGCCAGTCATCACACAGGTTGTCACTGTGTACACAGATTGTTGACACTCTGCACCCTGAAAAATCCTGGACACGTTAGGTCTTCACATCCTTCTTCATCCTGGTGGTCAATACAGTCGTACATCCCATTGCATCGTGTGTAGACAGGCAGGCAGTCGTTGAACTCACCAGGACAACGATAGTGGCTGTCAGGACAAGGCTCTGTGGAATTCATTGGAATGGATGTAAACTTTCTGATGCCATCAAAATCGATGAGGACGGGGGATGCCATAAACGTGAATTCGACCTTATATCTTTTAAAACTCTACAATTCTTCTCGTCTGATTCGTCATGACAATGGGATGTTTGATCACACACCTTCTTATAAGACATACACTGACCACTCGTGCATGTAAACGTGTTGCCACACAGAGGGATACTTACAAAAAGACTCGTCACTCTGGTCACGACAATCAGGTAGAAAATCACACACCAGGGAGTAGGACAGTGCAGCTATTCCATCACGGCATGTGAATGTGGGTGATAATGTGGCATGGGGCCCCAGACGTAATCTTTGTGCATGTCTGACAGTTGATCTGAAAAACTACACGGTGTGGACTCTTCCCTGCACACGTCACGCTGATTAGAACCACACATGAGAGAGGCATATGTCCAGTGACCAGCGAGGCACTTTGTCATAGATAGTTGTCCCATGAACCCAGCCTCCATATTTGTCATTAAAAGTGGCTTCAGCTGATAGGAGTAATGGTCGGTTTGGTTTGGTCTGAATTCACAAACTAATCCAGAGAACCGCTTTTTTGTATATGCAGTTTTCCCATTTTAGACCTGCTTCAACCTTGTGGTAAAAAGCTGAATATGTTCTGTAACATATTTTATGACCAGAATGTATTACCGATTTAATTATTAAAGGAGCCATGAGGGTCATTTGGAAATAAGAAACATCAACAGAATGAAAGAGAACAGAACGTTTTCGCAGAATCTGATGTCTGTACATAGTTGGTGATGAAATATCATTAGAGTGAAAGCCAGCCCACAGTCGACTTAGTCTTAATGCATGCATCTTAGTTAAGGTTTTAAGTGTGAAAAAACCAGTCCCTCACACATATTGGAAAATGCATCCTGCCCCCAGTGAAGCACAGTAGTCATCACCTATTGCTATCACATCACGGTCATTACAATGGGACGGATTCAAGCTCTTAGCAAATTTGTAGCAACTGTTACACAATGTCACTAACCCCTGACACTGAGGACTGCTAAAAGGGACAGTGTTTCTGTTCATCTCGTCCATCTTCACACTCTGGCTGATGGTTACAGGCCACGTGGTGATGGAAGCTGGCATAGTGATCCACAGAACAGTTCCACAAACCACTGACTAAGTTCTGAGGCGCCTTGGTCTTAGGAATGAAAGAATAAACAAGTCGAAAACAAGGTGTTTTTTCTTTGATACAATATTGCGTTTTGGCAGTTCAATAGTTATTTTATAAGCTTGAATCACACACATGAAGTCGGACGTGTAGTCCGTCTTTTTCTGCTCCACACAACATGTGTTGTATTCTAAAGTGACCGGCTGAATGCTCCAAGGAAGGCGAAACAGCACAACATCTACAGAATACCTTGCAGTTTCTATGAAGTTCACCACGACCACATTTTGTGCCGGAACAGTTAGATTCCTGTGTAGAATAGACTGGTCAGAGGAGCTTGCGTTTGGTCCCACTGTGATGTAACCAGATGATGGTGACGTCATAACTAGCACCAGATCATCTGACATTCTGTGCTCTTGCACAAATTTACAAATGGCAAAATTGTAAATCATAATCTATTGACAAATGATCAAGGTCATTTTCTCATGGTTTCTTTTTTGTTTTGTATAATAATATTTTAGAATGGAAAAAAACCTCTGTCACGCATGCACTCATGTACGCTCGCAGATACACTCACACAACCTCACATATGCACCCCCACCCCCCCAGCAGTGCACACACACACACACACACACACACACACACACACACACACACACACACACTGCTAAAAATGATAGACATTTTGAACCATGCACTGTACTTCATATGAAAGCCTGTTTGTTTTAAGATGAAGTGGGGTGAATGTAGGGGCCAGGACATAGGGGGTGGGGGGGGGGGGGGGGGATTGGGAGGAAACATCATAAAAAAGAGGATGTCTGCACACATAGTTGACTTCTTGTCATCCATTCATGATTTTGCACACACTTTCATTAATAGACAACTTCATCCCATTTCATAAGTTGATTTACTGAATTAAAAACTTTATCCACAACAAAGTTGTGTTCTGATGGCAATGGCAATCTTCTTTACGTAAGAGAATCATTCACCGGCTCTTTTCCTTTCTTTTTTTTTTTTTTTTTTTTTTCTTTTTGATGATAACTCCAATCAGTAACATGGGCAGGAATGCAGGTTGCAGTCTGTTACACATTCCTTCAAATTGAAGAAAAAACAAACAATCCACTAAACATTTCTTTCAAATAACACCACGAACGTGACAGCATCGGCCCGCACTGGCAACATTCAGGCTGATTAAGGAATATGCTGACCAGCATTTGCCACAAATGGGTCGATTTTGATGTGATTCTGGCTCCTACAATAATTTCTGGAATATGCATATTTGCCAGAGATGGAACAATTCTGGCAATATTATGGCATACTCATCAAAGATATGTCAGTATTTTGCGGGTTCCGGGGCACTTCTGACATAGCCATCAAAATGCCAGTTATTATTTATCTGTACTATGGCTGAGTACTTGCAAAGCCAGGATATAAGTAAAACATGCAGATTGAAGGTTCAGTAGCGGCAATTACCGTAGTGGGAGAACACAGACAAGAGAAAACACTAACCAGGAGCAAAGAGATCCACAAGAAAATACAGATCTAGAGAAACGGACTCAAAGAAACAAGTGACCAGTCGATATTCCCCTAGACTGTTGTATCCCCTAGGGCCTGTATGGTACACAGAACATAAGAAATAAATTATTGTGAATAGAAGTATTCATAATTATGTATTTCCTCACTTCTATGCGCCATTCCCCTCCCTCTTTCCATGGGCAGATAACTCCTGAGCCTATGGTACCCCCAGGTGTTTGTTTACACAGGCCTATTACTTCCATGTCTGTGCTTAAAATCTGTGTTACTTTCAGGTCTGTTTCACTCCCTCACCCTCCTCTCCCACCTCTATGTCCCCCTTTTCTGTTCCCCTTTTCTTCATTGTTGTCAAGCATTGAATGGCTTTTAATAGGTCAGCTGACCCAAGTCAAGGATAAAGATCAAATTGTCCCAAATCGAGTGTCACTACCCACATTAATTAAGCATAAGTATCTAGCTGTCAATTTTGGAACAACAGACCTGTGTCCAAGTTTGCCCGATGAACCAGATTGAATCACAATGTATTGTGCTCCTGAGTGGTTTGAAGGTTGAGTGACTCAAAACAAGTTGTAGTGACCCAGACATATGTTAACAGTCAAGTGATCTATATTTTCAGCGTCTGTACATGGCTGGTATCCTTGAATGGGGAGTCACTGTCAAGTTGGTGAAGGAAAAACTGTATATCAGCGAGAAGAGGAGCTCCTTACACGCTGGCTTGAAATAATTGTTTCAGTGGTGTGCGCAGGTCCATACAAGCAGGTGAGATCATTGGGCGCAGATTGACCATAAAAGTGACTGCCATGTTTTTGCCATGACGTGGCTGAAAACCATTAAAACAAGGTGCTGATTCACTTGGAAGTTTTGGTCGTTTACAGGAGCAGCTGGTCAGGTGTCAATGTCCGATGCTCAGATGAACCTCTGGATCATTGAGACAAGTACCAAGAGTTCCAAAAACCTGCTTCGATAACCACCGTATTGCTTCCTGTAACTTACTCATCAAAATCCAGATCAATAATAAGAAAGGTAGAGGGCCAAAATCAGACTCAAAAATAATTATAACAACGTATTCCTTATGTAAGTCCAAAGGATGACAATATAAACTAAGCAATAAAGATTTAAAACCAATTTACGCACCATTGACACATGTCAAATAACCATAAACAAGAATTTGGCTGAAAATAATGTTGGGTATAATTAACTTCAGACATGTACGTCTATCCAAGGAATGGCCATTCACAGCACACTTGGTTTTTTTGTTTTTGCACCAGGCCTGTGTGGAGATTCCTGATTGGTTGTTTGAACTAAAGGACACCACAAGCAGACTACACAAGCAGGCTACACTAACACTTATCAAAGGTACAAAGATTAATGAAGTAATGAATAAGCCTGACAGCTGACAAAGAAGATGAATTTTGTAATATTCAGTGCATTCAGACGAAGACAAGGGTCGAGTATGTCAGTTTGTTATCTTTGCAAGTATCCCCTTGTCTCCCTTACACTGGTCTGGCCTCCCTTACACTTACATTGGTCATGGAACATGTATGCTACAGTGAACTTTTTGTATAACTCTCTTTCTTTTCCATTGTGTAATTTATTTTTATATTGTTTTTGTCGTTATTATCATTATTAAGACAAATCTTTGACACATTTGTTAGATTGTGATTGTCTTTTTTCCTGATCATTGCATTCATAAGCAACTTTCAACTGTAGAACTGTAACCAATTAGTCCTAACTCTGTCATTTACAGAGAACAAAACAGTGCTGCAAAAGCTTGAAGTGCATTTGTGTGGTGTTAATGAGACTGCTGTAATCATTTTCTAAATCAAATCGTTGTGTTTTTTTTTCGCCATCATTCTGCTGCATCTGCAAAGTGTTTCCCTGCTGTCAGAGTTGAAGGTTTTGAATCAGGACTTGCTGATGGACCAGGGGACCACTGTTAAGGTGTTTATAAAGCTGATTTGGTCCTACAATTTTCTTTTATTTTTCCAGTATGAATTTTCGCAATTTTCTTGTCCTACATACGACTAAAATCACTAAATATCTTAACAACTGATGAAAATGGCCCATGTCTATGTACACAGCAACTCAAACACTTAAACAAACAATTTTGTACCAAACTGACTTAATTCCCTAAACTCATTACAGCGTAATGCTGGAAGTAATCTCATTTTCTTAATCTTCAAAATGACCTCATTTAAAGCAATTTTTTTTTTTAGAAACAGAATGGATATGTCACACTTTCTCACAAATGCATGTAGATAAGAGATACATAAGCGTTTCTATCATTTCCGATGAACCTGTGAAGTTAATGCAGTCGCAATGAAAGTATTTTGAGGGGAGAAGCCCCAAGGCTGTTCATTTTGCTAATATTCACTGGATTGATTCACTCTGTCAATCGCAAATGATATTTTCACCCAGATTTAATACATTCAAGAGTGAAAATAAAACATTTACGCATGCAGTAATTGGAGTACAGCTCATGGTCTTATTCTTGTGTTTATGTTCTTCCGATTTTCAATTCTTGCAAGCGGTTGTACAAATAGGTGTCTGTTTTTCAACTCATTTGATGACTTTTTCAGTTTTCCGAAGGACAGATATAAACACACGCGCCTCATCATCTCTCTCTCTCTCTCTCTCTCTCTCTCTCTCTCTCTCTCTCTCTCTCTCTCTCTCTCTCTCTCTCTCTCTCTCTCTCTCTCTCTCTCTCTCTCTCTCTCTCTCTCTCTCTCTCTCTCTCTCTCTCTCTCTCTCTCTCTCTCTCTCTCTCTCTCTCTCTCTCTCTCTCTCTCTCTCTCTCTCTCTCTCTCTCTCTCATGAACACAAAACACACAAGATTGAAACAAACGTCTGAAGAGAACCACATCGAAAGATCCAAGCTTTTTCTGTCAAAACTGTCAGAGTGCTGCATGGCTATACAAGACAAAGGACTGTGCCCAATTTAGCTCCATATTGCTATGGCCGCAACATTGATGTGTCTCCCTGGGTTCCTGGGTCGAATCACGTGGCATCAGAGACGTACCGTCACCAATGTTTAAAGCATTTGACATAATTATCATTTTTACACTCGTTGCATGCTAAAGGTTGACCAAATACACAATAAAGGTGAATCTCGCACTAGGAGTGCATTTGAGCTCCAAAGCGTGACATACGCATGAAGGTGACGTCACTGGCAGCCCTGACGCCCAAAATATAGGCACTCATAACTCTGATGGACACAACATTCGTTTTGCTTTGATTCCTGATCATGTAGGCATTCGAGGATATGAGATGGATGGTTGATTCACTTGCCAAGAATGCAAGAAAAAAAAAAAAAGGATTAGAGCAGATTGCCAATGTCGCACACTTATCTAAAAACCAAAGCTCAGGCGTAAGTCTCGTGGATGACAGATGGAACTGCGTATTGCTCTCTTTCTTTTTGAAAATATTTCAAACTTTTTTCTTTTTTTTTTTTTTTTTTTTTTTGTGGCATCAGTTATCGGATCAATGGAGCAGCTAAGGCGGTGTTTTTTTTTTTTTTCCTCCTAAGGCCGGAATCCACCTGTTCATTTTTTGGTGCTTCACACTGTCCTCTTCATCTGCAAAAAAAAAAAAAAAAAAAAAAAAAAAAAAATAAGCAATTTCCAATACTAACTTTTTTCCCCTTCAACCAATCCCTTACACACCATGCATAGTAGTCTTTATGTTCTCTTACAAATGGACACAGTCTTGCTGATTTTTAGTGTTTTAGTGTTTGATACATTGTGTCTGGGTTTGTTTGTGTTCTAATGTGTGGTGCACTGGCCCTCTCACACTGATAATGTGTTGCTTATGCAAACAGAACATAAATGAAACAAAAGGCTTAATACTTAATTAATTTTCTTTTCTTTCAGTTTTTCCCAGAGAGGGAGACAGACAGACAGACAGACAGACTGACTGACAGACAGACAGAGGCGGCGTCTTAAAGTTTAGGTAGTAGAAATTGTTACACATCGTCCCACCAGTTGGCTAGTCCCCAAGGAGGCCAACCTTATAGCGAAACGAAAGAGTCCACAAGGAAGGCATGAGGAAAGCCAAGAAGCGTGACAATAGGTATGAGACATTGGTTTGTTAGATGGGTTTTCCTCCCCCCCCCCCCCCCCCCCCCCCCCCCCCCCCCCCCCCCCCCCCCCCCCCCACAAATCCCCCCTCCCCAGCTCAGATCCGCCCCTCCTCCCTGATGAGTTTTAGTATTTGGGACAAGAAGCTTGGGTTATACGGGGACTGGCGTTCGGTGTGATCATTTCGTTACAACTAATTTTTTAAGCTAAAATAATAGGCTATCATAACGAATAAATAGCATAACAATGGTATAGAATATTTAATGTCTATATGGGCCTACGCATATGTTCGGCACTTAAGGTTTGTGACCGAGCAACTGAGACAGACAGACAGATAGATAGAGGGACAGACAGACAGACGGACAGAGAACATAATGTTACTCTGGGGCAAGTCGCGGGGGTCACGAGGCGTGATATTTCATTTGGCATTCAAATGTGAGTATGTGGGAGACAGAGGGCTACTCGAGAGAGACAGAGACAGACAGACAGAGAGAGAGAGAGAGAGAGAGAGAGAGAGAGAGAGAGAGAGAGAGAGAGAGAGAGAGAGAGAGAGAAGAGAGAGAGAGATGGGGGAGGGTAAGAGAGAGCGACAAAGAGAGGAGTGGGAGAGAGAGCAAGGGAAAGGGAGGGAGGAGAGAGAGCTGTGTAATTCTTTAAGTTTTCTCATATTACATTTTCATGCACGATCGAAGCGCCAACGTTCGACGTACATGTAACTTGCATAGTTATGTGCGTATATATACATGAATTTTCTTTCTATTTGTCTGACCATAGATTTTTTTTTTCTGTATCATTTCCATCATACAGGATATTCACAATTTCCTGAGTCCGTATCACCCATATGAGCGTTTATTGTTACTGTGTAAACACACTCAATTGTTTTCTTATACGTATTTGTTGAAAAAAAAAAATTTGAAGCGATGGTAAGGATTTTGTTTTTTTTCGCAATACTAATGCACATCTTACCAATAAGAATAACATGATTTATCACGTCTATTTTCTGTTGTTTACCACGTCTCGTTGAATTCCAAATAGAACATCAGTTTCACTTAAGTGAACACCAACTCCAATCCTGCTACGTATCAAAGTTTCAATACGTTTCCAAAATGTATACACTGATGAGCAATGATAAAAGAAATGTTCTACAAAATCTATTTCGTCTACACAATAATCACATTTGTTTGTGTCCGTAACTTTCATTTTTTGCAAAATAATATTGGTTGGATATATATTATGATTAATTTTCCATTGCAACTCGCACAGACGAATTTCTTTAGTTGCTTTTCTAGGTATTTCCCATACAGTTTCGTTAAAGAAAAAATTAAAATTCCTTCGCCAGAAATCACACACATGTGGCTCTGACATTGAGTCTTCATATATTGGTGCTCAGAATTTTTCTTATTTCTTTTAGTTTTGAATTAAAAATGCTTGCCTCACAAAAGATGGCAACTGATTCTTCCTCAGGCAGTGAATCACTTTCTATCCAGTTAATCCATGATTTAGGGATCGCGTTGTAGATGGCATTATATTCTAGGGTTGTGCTTGCTTTAGATTGATCCAGAATACACGCAATTTCATTAATATTTAGTAGTCGATGCTCATTTCTGTGAATTATGTCTCTCATATATTCAATACCATTTTCAAACCCATTTTTGGAAATACAACACATTTTCTTTGTATTTTATGAGATTGTTGTGAAATAACATTTGGCTTTGAAGATTGGTGCGATTTATTTCCTCTATATGCGTAATATGTTTATTATCCAAGAAAGTTGTCATAACTTCTTTCCAGAAATCATTTTGAAGATCAGACAATTGCATTTGCTTTGCTGTACAGTTTACTGGGAAGATTTTGTTACCATTTTTAAGTTGAGTCAGATGCCATGTTGGTATTAAACTCCAGTTTTCGTTTGGTGATTGAAATAATTTGCCAGCCCATTGTAAGTACATACATTTTTGGATATTCTTTTACATTGACCATGTTTAGACCACCTTTACTGTAACTAGTTTCCATTGTTGTTCTTTTTACCTTTTCAAACGCTCTTCGATTACTGTATTCCTTTGCCATAAGAATTTGTATATCAGTGTATTTAACTTGTTCAACATCACTTCCGGTATGCCTATGGACTGCATAATAAATACTACCTGAGAAAGTATGAAAGTTTTTTATAACAACAATTTTACGTGAATGCTTAGATCCCTCTTGCTCCAGTTTCTTATTATTAATTCTTGTATTTTGTTGATTCTATCTTGCCAGTTTTCTTCAACATGCCTAGCCATTTTGTCTGTTTGCAAATATATACCCAGAATTTTAATTTTATCGACTATTGAGAATGGAAGATTTTGTTCATCAATCTGCTTACCTAATTTCAGTGCTTTCGTCTTTTTTAAGTTCATTTTAACCCAGAAATCATTCCAAACGAACTAAGAATATTACAAGAAGTGTTCATGTCTTGCTTGTTTTTGAGGAACAATGTCGTGTCATCTGCATACTGTTTAATTTTCAGATACACATTTCTTTGTCTGTCAGTAGATGGCATTTTGATTCCTTCTATTGAACTGCTTCTCACCTTGATGGCCAATATTTCCACCGCGAGAATGAATGCAAGGGGAGAGAAAAGGGACATCTTGTCTTATTCCACAACTGACATCAAAAGGTTCAGAGAGCCATCCACCATGATTTATATAACTTTGAGAGTTACAAGTCAGAACAGATACCCATTTTTGAAAATTAGGTCCAAAGCCAAATATTTCAAATGCATGTAACATATATGTTCTTTAGAAATTGAATCAAACGCCTTGGAGTAGTCTAAGGCCAACAAATATCCTGCTTTACCAGTTTTATTCAGATAGTTCATGACGTCATCAATGGATCTTATAACTGTTGCAATATTTCTTCCCTTAATGTATCCTACTTGATCTTCGTTAACAAGAGTATTTACAACTTTACCTAATTTATTTGCCAGTACTTTAGCCAGAATTTTATAATCTGTATTTGTTAACGTTATAGGTCTCCAATTAGTTAAATGTTCTCTTTCTAGGTCTTTGCCCTTATGAAGCAACGTAATGATACCTTGTCTCTGCGTGAATGATAATTCTCCTTTCCTGTAAGATTCAAGGAAGAAATTAGTAATAAGCGGACCTAATTTTCTCCAGAAGAATTTCAAAAATTCAGTTGTCAGACCGTCGCTGCCTGGAGCTGAACCATTTTTCATGTTTCTCAGAGCATTTGACGTTTCCTTTAAAGTTATCATACCTTCACACAGCGCAGCTTCATCTTCTTTCAATCGTGGTACATTTTCATTGCGAATGAAGTCATTAGTGTCTTACTTCACATTTTTTGAAACAGTTTTCTGATTATATATTGATTTGTAAAAGGAAACCTGTTCCCGTAAGATTTCCTTTTGGTCAGTTATCATTTCACCTGACTCGTTTTTTCAGTCTATTTATAATTCGTTTTTTGCTCCTTGCTTTCTCAAGGCTTAAAAAATATTTTGTATTTTTTTTTTTCTCCTTCTTCAATCCATTTGATCCTTGATCTTACTTGTGCTCCTCTAGCATTATTCATAGCCATCAGTTCTAATTTATGCTTTACTTGCAAGTAGTGTGTCTGAAGATTCTCATTTTGAGGATTTTTAGCTAACAATTGTTCTAGTTCTTTGAGGCTGAGTTGTAGCTTCAGCGATTCGTTCCTGTTCTTACAAGCCAACACATTTTTCCAAATTCAACATAAAAATTTCTAATTTCAACTTTGCATAACTCCCATTTTTCCATGTCATTTATTTCTTCATTCTCATGTTCTGATATGAAAGCATCCAATATTGCATTCATATCTTTAATAAATAAGTCATTTTTAAGATAACTGTTGTTTAAATTTCCAGTAGCCCGGCCCTCTTATAAAGGTATCCTCATTAATTTCTAATACCACTGCTTTGTGATCAGTGTGTGGGCTGACTACATGTTCGCAGGAAACACATATGGGCAGTACATTTTCACTAACAAAGCAGTAATCTAATCGACGTGCTATGAACGGGTATGTCTAGTCCACGTAAAATCTGTCTCTAACGGATGGTAAATTCTCCAAGCATCGGTAAGACGTAAGTTCATTACTGTCTGTTTTAAAGATTCAACTTCACACGTATTATGAGCATGGCCTGAAATAATATCCAGCTTGTTGTTTAAGACGCAGTTGAAATCTCCAAGGACTACAAGATCATCGTCTACAAAATCAGACATAAATTCAGTCATATTTTGAAAAAAAAAAATGACAATTTATCTCTTGATTCATTCGGGGCATATACATTTGCAACTATAATTTTTTGTTTTCCATTACTTACAGAAATGACCAATATCCTTTCTTGTGACATGATTAATTTAACCTCACCCCACAAAGAAACGAGAGATCAAGATGAGCTCACCTCTACTTCTGTTAGTACCTTCATTGTAGAATATCTTACCACCCCATTCTTTTTTCCATAATTCAATTTCAGTTTTAGTCACGTGACTCTCTTGCAAACAGATTACGTCATACTTATTACTTTTGAAAAATCTAAAGAGTGAATTCCTTTTAAGTTTGTTTTTTAATCCTCTTGCGTTTTAGTGAATAATGCGAATTCTGTCCATCACAAAAAGTAATAGCACTTAAACATGCATATTATTTGATCACCAGATACAAACATGTAATATGTAATCACAAGGCATTCTCACAGTCCGTTGAATGAAAGCTGGGTCGTTATCCAAAGATATCCGAATGAAACAGCCTACCTACTGTTTTTGACAGGCAGGCACAGTCTCTGCGGCATGGTCGTTCTTTGCAAGTACAGGACTTACCGAGCGCGAGGCTTCCTTTCTAGGTGTTTCTCCGTTCTGTCTCTCTGGGGCTGTGACGCTGTCTCGACCGGCCGCGCTTCGGAGTCTCGGACCTGGTGCGAGGAGGCCGCTCCAAAGGCGAAAACAGCGTTGCTTGCCGGGCCAACAGCCTTGTCCCGGTTAGCTTTCAAAACAGGCTGTGTACTCACCGTGTTCGAAGCTTTTGGTGACTGATGTTGATGACTTTTTTTCTTTTAATGCAACATGGAGTATGTCTTTCTGCACTTTGGTAACTAGGTATATTGTAACCTGTATTCAGAATTGATGCAATGTTTTGATGAGTAAGCTGTGGGGCTATAATAACAGTACTGGAACTAAACACATAGCTCCGTCTACGCTGCTGACTTGACAGCCTGGGCCTGGCTTGAAGTGGTTTCTAAATCAAAACATAAGATTATTTCATTCTGTCAGATTCCCTCTCTGCTTTGGAGGTCGTTGCTCGCCATACCTTCAAGCACCTCAGCTCTGAAATTGTTAAACCTCTCTGAAATCGGATGGATACAACATACGTTTTGCTTTGATTCCTGGTCATGTAGGCATTCGAGGACGTGAGATGGTTGATCCACTTGCCCAGAATGCAAAACAGAAAAAGGAGTACAGCAGATTGCCAATGTCTCACACCTATCTTGAAAACCAAAGCTCAGGCGTCAGTCAAAAGCCTCTGG
>JADBJO010008830.1:25000-32500 GCA_016801955.1 Conus betulinus
TGTTATGTTGTCCTGTTCTACACAATCTCAGAACGAAATTTATCCAGCCAAAGTATTTTACTGAACCATGCCATTAACAAGGTGATATTACTGTTGTCGTCAAGAAATGAACACTTCCTTTCAAATCTGGCTGCATATATGTATGAAGCACAGAAAAGACTACATGCGGCTACTTAATATCCCAATTAATTATGTACTTTAATCATTGTCGTGAATTTCTTTACACAACTTTTTTTCTTCGTGTACCATAATTTGTTTTGTTTGTATGTATACCCTTCAGAATAGGGCCTTGACATCTGAATAAACATTCGCAGTCTCTCTCTCTCTCTCTCTCTCTCTCTCTCTCTCTCCCTACCGAACTGTATGTGTCTATCTATCTATCTATCTATTACCGTAGAAAGAAATAGGCAAATACATAATCATGTTCAGAGTTCCACCCCTCCTCCCCCCTGTTTTTCAAATCGGAGAGAGTGCCGGCTCTTAGGTAAGAATGTTATAAAACAACGATCAAACCACTCATTTGAACTCATCTGTGGTTTGGTGCAAATGACAAAAATCCTACTCGTTACCATAGTGTCATTTCCTTCATTATGACATCAGGTGTGTTGTCATAGTGTGGAAACAGATTCATACACTTTGTATAGTTGTCCCTCTACTAATGCTCCAACCACTACCTCCCCGCCTCTTTCATTTCCTTTGTAATCTTCGCGTGATTCCAAAGTATTCGTAGATTTGTCGACTATGATCTGCAGTTGACGAGAGAGAGAGAGAGAGAGAGAGAGAGAGAGAGAGAGAGAGAGAGAGAGAGAGACAGAGGGAGAGAGACAGACAGGGACAGACAGACGACAGCGACGCGCGCACGCGCACACACACACACACACACACACACACACACACACATGCACAACAACACACACACACACACACACACACACACACACACACAGAGAGAGAGACACAGAGAGAGAGAGAGAGAGAGAGAGAGAGACAGACAGACAGACAGACAGACAGACACACAGACAGACAGGGACAGACGCGCGCGCGCGCGCGCGCACACCACACACACACACACACACACACACACACGCACACACACACATGCACACACACACACACACACACACACACACACACACACCACACAGAGAGAGAGAGAGAGAGAGAGAGAGAGAGAGAGAGAGAGAGAGAGAGAGAGAACCTTTCCTCCCTATCCCCACTCCCCCTTCCTACCTCCCCATCCTACCCGAAACCACCAACCCCATTCCTAGTTCTGGCTCATCTCTCTCTCTCTCTCTCCACTGTCTCTCCCCGACACTCTCTCTCCAAACACTATCTCTCCCTATACACACACACTCTCTCTCCTCTCTCACTGTCTCTCCCTACACTCTCTCCCTCCGACACTCTCTCCATACTCTCTCTCTCTCTCACTCTCTCTCTACACTCTCTCTCCCAACACTCTCCATATACTCTCTCTCTCTCTCTTTCTCTCTCTCTCTCTCTCCCGACGCTCTCTCCCGACGCTCTCTCCATACACTCTCTGCCGAAGACTCTCCATACACTATCTCGCCCTACACTCTCTCCCAACTCTCTCTCTCTCTCTCTCTCTCTCTCTCTCTCTCTCTCTCTCCTCCCTCACTACACTGTCTCCCTACACTCTCTCTCTTCCCCTACACTCTCTCTCCTGACACTCTGTCTCTCCCTACACTCTCTCTCTCGCCCTACACTCTCTCTCTCCCGACACTCTCTCCATACACTCTCTGCCGAAGACTCTCCATACACTCTCTCGCCCTACTACTCTCTCTCTCTCTCTCTCTCTCTCTCTCTCTCTCTCTCTCCCTAAACTGTCTCCCTACACACTCTCTCTCTCCCTACACACTCTCTCTCCCCCTACACTCTCCCCCTACACACTTTCTCCCGATACTCTCTCCCTCACTCTCTTCCGACACACTCTCTCTCCTTACACTCTCTCCCGACACACACTCTCTCTCCCTACACTCTCTCCCGACACACTCTCTCTCTCCCTTCACTCTCTCCCGACACACTTTCTCCCTACACACTCTCTCTCCCTACACTCTCTCCTACACTGTCCCCCTACACTCTCTCCCGACACTCTCTCCCTACACACACTCTCTCTCTCCCTACACTCTCTCCCTACACTCTCTCCCTACATTCTCTCTTGCTACACTCTCTCTCCCTACACACACTCTCTCTCTCTCTACACACACACTCTCTCTCTCTCCCTACCTACACACTCTCTCTGTCTCCCTACACTCTCTCCCGACCCCCCCCCCCCCCCCCCTGCGCTTACTCCTTACAACCCCTCTCCCTACACACACACACACACACACTCTCTCTCCCTACACTCTCTTCCTCCCACCCTCGTCATTCTGTTCTCCAGCAGACTCTTGTCTCCGCCATCACTCGTCTTATTAGGGAGGACTGGCGGCCAGGGAGTGGAGAGGGAGGGAAGGGAAGGGAAGGGGAGAGAGCTGTGAGAGGACGGCGAGCGAGGAACATGCGTGAGAGAGAGAGAGAGAGAGAGAGAGAGAGAGAGAGAGAGAGAGAGAGAAATGGGAGAGAGGAGGTGCGGGGGGGGGGGGGGGGGGGGGGGGGGGGGGGGACAGGACAGACAGACAGATAGACAGACAGACAAGACAGACAGAGACAGAGACTGACAGACAGAAAGAGAGAGAGAGAGAGAGAGAGAGAGAGAGAGAGAGAGACAGGGGTGGAATAGTGAAGAGAGAGAGAGAGAAAGAGAGAGGGAGACAGACAGACAGACAGACAGACAGAGTTGTAGCCTAGTAGTAGTAGTAGCAGTAGTAGAGAGGAGGGTAGTAGAGAGAGAGAGAGAGAGAGAGAGAGAGAGAGAGAGAGAGAGAGAGACAGAGGGACAGAGACAGAGAGAGAGAGACAGAGACAGAGTAGTAGTCGTAGTAGCAGTAGTAGTAGTAGAGAGGGGGTAGTGGAGAGAGAGAGAGAGAGAGAGAGAGAGAGAGAGAGAGAGAGAGAAGAGAGAGAGAGAGAGCGAGAGAGAGAGAGAGCGGCAGACAGGCAGAGACAGAGACAGGGAGAGAGACGCGGAGGGTAGGGGTGGGAGATGTCCAGGATAACAAAATCGTAATGTTGTTTGCTGACTTAAAATTCAAGCTGAACAGACCACTGTTATCATTGCACTCACTACTACCACGACTTTGTGCATTCATACACCCTCCGAACATTCCCATTTCACTAGGAATATGGTGTCACACATTCACCTCTCCTCTGAGACAACCGAGACCAAGTGAGTTCGTTTTCTACTCTGCCTATACACATGAGCAATTCAAAGGCGCAGAAAGAATGGCAATAGAAACACAACAGATCGTCGATCTCGGATTAAGACCATGAATTTGCATTCTTACCTGGCTAGGTTTCCACACACACACACACACACACACACACACACACACATACTCATCATCTATCGCCACCAATCACCTATCCCAGAGTTTTGAAGACCCGCTGGGGCGCCACAGAAGACTTCTCAACCAGCTTCCTCCACTCCTCCCGGTTCTCAGATGCTCTTAGGCAGTTGCTGGGTGTGTGAGGCCAGTCCATGCACTGATGTTGTCTTCCCATCTCTCTCTCTGTTTTCCTCTCCTTCTGCCTCCTCGCGCTGTTCCTTGAAGATTGATTTGGGCAAGTTCGGTTGATCTTGATACATAACCATACCATCTCATTTTCCTTCTCTTCACCGTGGACAACAAGTCTTCGTATGATTCAACCGCTTGCCTTACTCGGGTCTGGGTCCTCCAAGTTGGCAACGTGGTCTTTGTTTGAGATGCCAAGGATCTTGCGGAAGCATCTCATCTCTAATGCATGATACCTTCTCTCTCAAGTTCAGTCAGCTGTCAAAGTCCACGTCTCACAGGCATAGAGAATATGGCAATGACCATGGAGCGCATCAGTCTGATCTTGGAATCAGTCTTATCTTGGAATTATTGTGATGTTTTCTGTCATTTCAGATGGGCGTTTGTCTAGCTAGCGCTGCTGTCAAGGCGCTCTGCTAGTTTGCCTAGTTTCTTCTTCTCTCCTGCTAGCCCGTCGATGTCATTGGCAAAGCGAAGGTTTGCAGGTTACGAACATACGACACTACAGTCCTGTTCCCGACACGAACAGGTCTCTCTACAGAATGTCTCGTTCCTCTCTCTGGATGAGGTTGGTGATGGTGATGCCTTGGGGTCGTCTGGCACCAGATTCAGGAGTGGATCGCTGTGATCGTCTACAAGGAACTCTTCTCGAAGTAGAGTTTTTTCTTGTGTTGTCGTTATCCACCGTCTGGGTTTTGGGGTTGTCTCGTCAAAGCCTTCGTCTGCAGTATAGGCTACGTACGACTTCCTCTCTATGGCCTGCTCCCTCCAACCTTTCTCTTTTCTGCTCTCTGTGTCTTTCTGTCTCTCCGTTATCATGTTTCTGTATTGTGTTTCTGTTTTTTCTCCAGTGTCCAGTTAATGCGGGCATTTCTACAAAGGATCTCCTCAAATAAGGCTATGTTCATCGCCACAAAGAAGCCACGGTCTCTCCCACAATGGATCTTTCTAAAGCCATGTTCACCTCCACAACGGATCTCTCTAAATGTATGTTCTCTTCCAGAATGGATCTCTCGAAAGTTATGTTCTCTTCCACAATGGATCTTTCTAAAGCCATGTACCCCTCCACAATGGATCTCCATGAACCCATGTTCTCTTCCACAATGGATCTGTCTGAAGTCACGTTCTCTTCCACAATGGATTTCTGTAAAGCCGTGGTCTCCTCCACAATGGATCTCTCTGAAGTCACGTTTTCGTCCACAATGGATCTCTCTAAAGCCCACGTTCTCGTCCACAATGGATCTCTGTAGAGCCGCGGTCTCCTCCACAATGGGATCTCTTTCTAGCTGTAGTCTCTCCTCCACAATGGATCTCTTTCTAGCTGCAGTCTCCTCCACAATGGATCTCTCTGAAGTCACGTTTTCGTCCACAATGGATCCCTCTAAAGCCACGTTCTCGTCCACAATGGATCTCTGTAGAGCCGCGGTCTCCTCCACAATGGATCTCTTTCTAGCTGCAGTCACCTCCACAATGGATCTCCCTGAAACTGTGTTCTCCGCTACAATGGATCTCTCTACAGCTCTAGTCTGCCCTCGCTGGCTGATCTACCCTGTGGACGCTACGCATGATTAGTCAGGGTCAGCATGGAGAAGTCGCCTCCCTTGACGATGAAACGCCTTAAGATTTCAACCCAGGAAATGTCCATGTCCATGTCAACTTTTGTGTGTGTGTGTGTGTGTGTGTGTGTGTGTGTGTGTGTGTGTGTGTGTGTGTGTGTGTGTGTGTGTGACCTGTCGATAATTGCCCAGTAGATTCGATCACCTTGACACGGTGTGATAGCCTTCATAAATAGAGATCCCTAACGCCTCCTTCTTTGCCGATTTACCAATTATCCCTCCATCCTTTCACACTCTAAATTGCTGCGGCTGCACACCAAAAATGAATGCGCCAAGGCCTTGCTTAAGAAGTCGAGTATCTTAAGACTAACACAACTGCATTATTTTGAGAATGTTTTTCATTGTGTCTGAGAGTTGATTATCCTCGGTTTTCTTTCACATGGCCTTCAAGGTCCACGCCAGGTGGTTCCAAGCAGACAGATTCAAATCAAAGGAACGGGACAATTTAGAGGAAGCCACCTGGCGCAAAGATAGGGTCACGGGTGAGTCGCGAAGGTCTGAAATGTGACGTCAGCTAAGAGAAGGTAATACATTTGATCATGAATGACGTCATCGGTAGAACCCCCCCCAAAAAAAACAAACAACAAAAACAAACAAACAAACAAACAAAAAAGTGAAATGATTGTGGTGAGGGGGGGGGGGGGGGGGGGTTCTTTTTTGATCAATTATCAGTTTACTACCAAATGCAGGCTCAAACTTACGCAAGGCCTCAAAACGTTACAAGGATTATAATAGTCAATTTGGTGCAAAATCATAATTGAGGCGTGTGGCTTGTCGTTTTAGAGGTCAAAAGCCGTCTGCGAGAGTGTCGCTCGCTTGACTGAAGGTGTTGGGAGTGAAGGAAGCGCGGGGGGGGGGGGGGGGGGGGGGGGGGGGGGGGGGGGGGGGGGGGGGGGGGAGGGGGGGGGGGGGGGGGGGGGGATAGGGGGGGATAAAATGAAAGGATTTAGAAAGAAAACGGGGGTTGGTGTGGTGTGGGGGATGGGTGGGTGTGTGTGGGGTGTGGGGGGGTTTGTGGGGGTGGGGTGGGGGGGGGGGGGGGGGGGGGGGGACGGGGAGGTACAGAAAGTAAGGGGAAGGGGGCAGGAGGACAGGCAAGGACTGTAGATGCGCGAAATGAAAACACACACACACACACACACACACACACACACACACACACACACACACACACACACACACACACACACACACACACACACACACACACACACACACACACACACACACACACACCACACACACACACACACACACACATACACCACACACACACACACACACACACACACACACACACACACACACACACACACACACAGAGGGCATCTGTAATAAGAGAATAAGGAAACTCTCTCCTCTCTCTCTCTCTCTCTCTCTCTCTTCTCTCTCTCTCTCTCTCTCTCACACACACACACACACACCACACACACACACACACACACACACACACACACACACACACACACACACACGGCATTAGTAATAAAAGAACCAAGAAACTCTCTCTCTCTCTGTCTCTCACATACACACACAGACACATATACACAGACAGACACACACTCCCTCTCACACACTCTCGTGCGCGCCCGTGCACGCTTACACACACACACACACAGACACACACTATCATTCCTTGCACATCCCTTACTGCGCTCCCGTGCACCCCCCCCACCCCCCCCCCCCCCCACACACACACACACCACACACACACTAACAATCCACCACGCATCCCCAAACCTCTCCACTCCCCTTACACTTCCTCTCCTCCCCCCCCCCCCCCCCCCCCCCGACCACACACACACACAATACCCCTGTCCCCAACCTCCTCCACACCCCCCCCTCCCAGCCTCCCCCACCCTCTCCTTACCCCCCCGTCCCCCTCCCCCCCCCATCCCCCCTTTCTACCCCCCCCCCCCCACCCCCCGCCCGTCCCCCCCCCCCCCCCCCCCCCCCCTCCCTCCCCCGTCCTTCCTCCCCTCCCCCCCAAAGCCCCTCACTCTCCTTCACGTCAAAGCAGCTAATTGGATAAAAGTATTTTAAATGCGCGCAGCAGAGGGGGACCAGGGGAAAGCTAGTTTACTCGGAGCCCAGCGCGCTTCCGACGCGTCGACAGTGGAGGCAGCGGGTATTGTCAAGAGAAGAGCAGAGGAGGGAGAGACGGAGAGCCCAGATACATCACTTGTGACGGGCCCTAGACGAGTTGCCCGTGCCGCCGGCAGCGAGTTCAGTTATTATGTCAAAGCGCCCCCACG
>JADBJO010008830.1:40000-45000 GCA_016801955.1 Conus betulinus
AATGAGACAGGGAACCAGTAAACAATAAATAACAAAGAAGTAGGGGTAACTCTTATTCCCATGATGAAATAATTACAGGCCCATAACTCCAAACGAATGCTGCTTACGACATCAAATTTGTCAAACAGAAATGATAGTACAGAGCTTACAGAACAAACAAGGAAATAGCCCCATAAAAGGATGTTCCAAGCTCGCCCATATTCCTTGTACGTGACACATCTACACAGCAACAACAAGTGGAGAAATGAACATGCACAAATTAACATTTATTCAAGAGTGGCATAGCTTTTCTATCATCACACACACACACACACACACACACACACACACACACACACACACACACACAAGGACGAACAATAACAAATACAGGTAATAATTTGTTAAAAGTTATGTTTTTTCTGCCTTTTTACTATGTTCAGCTTCAGTTCAGTGGTTTATTTAACGTCTGTTCACCATTGAACCAGTCAAAGATCTCTATCACCAGGAATAGAATACACGAACTGACATTAACTTCTTCACATCTGTCCTGAAATAAAGGAATTCCTTTCCACTGTGTTCAGATAAACGTTAGAAGGAAACAAAGGTGTACAGATCGCATACTGCGTACACCCACTATAATCATTCTTCTGCTTTAAAGAGCGAGAAGCCTCTATGGTGCATATAGTATAATAATTCCACAGCATTACATGTTTTTGAATTGAGAGCTGAGTTCCAAGACACAAACCATTTTCTACGGATTCATTGATTCCTTGTTTTGAGATGTTTCACCTACAGACATTTTGGTTCAGAAAGCAAAATCAGTATTTGTTTTATCCAATTGGTGAAGAAGGAAGAAAAAAACAAAAACAAGATGCAAAGCATATAAACGTAATCCCAGTACAGTAATAGAGGGGAGACAATTTCCAGTTAGAAGAAAAAAAAAAACTCGACAGTGCAGTGGTTATTCCCCTGACCGGAGTTGATTTTAAAAAAATATCACTTATAATCATTAATAACGGCTATTGCGGTAAAATAAAATATCGGGCATCATCCGTGACCCATAATGAACATACCTACAAATTTTCAGAAATATCGGCTCAGAAGTTTTGTCTGGAGCCGGGTAAAAACATTTTGACCACAGACAGACACAGAAAGAAAGACAGACAGACAGCATTAATTTCTTCGTTCCCATTGTAGAGCACTCCCTGTTCTATAAGAACTGGAAGTACAAAAACCAACCAAACGAACAAAAAAAAACAAACAAGACAAAAAAGCTACTTCCCGACAATCTCAACCAAACAACTCACTTGGTGTTGCTCATTTGCTGTGTGCGTGCCTGCACCCTATGTGAACACAGCGCAGGCATTCAAGGGTGGTGCAGGATTGCTCCCAGCTGGTTTGTTCGGCAGTTGAGGACAGTACTTACTTCTCTGGTCCTACCCCGCACCTTCGGGGGGTGTAATTTTTTTCTTGTCTGCCTTTCGGTCTGCGGAAAGGTCCAGTGACAGTGAGGAAAGACTCATTGACCGCAGGGAAAGTCCTGTTGACAACGGGAAAAACTGTGACCTGGGATTCTCTTCAGAGAGCACGTAAGACCTCATCGCGACAGCTTGGCCGTGTTGGAGTTGCACTGTCATCACCTGTCAGCGTTACAGCAACGAGCGAGGCTACGGGACGCGCACGGCAGTTGCTTGGCGGTGGAGTTCTTTGCCGGTGGGCTCTGCAGTCATGAGATATAAGCTGGTATACGCATGGGAACGCTCCTATGGATGTTCTGTCGTGTCACATTCGGTGGCCATTACACAATGGCATCTGCCAGGGAGCAGTTATGTACCTTCACGTGTTAGCAGTTAAGTACCTTCACGTGTTAATGGAATGCCCCGTAGGTGCTTGCTCCCTATGTGAACACAGCGCAGGCTTCCTAAGGGTGGTGCAGGATTGCTCCCAGCTGGTTTGTTCGGCAGTTGAGGACAGAACTTCTCTGGGTCCTACCTGCAGCTTCGGGTATATATTTTGTCTTTTTCTCGTGGCACTATTTTTTGGCCGGGGGTACTAACTAGACAGGAAGAAAAAAAAAACAGCCAACCAAACAAACAAGAAAAGTTACTTCCTGACAATCTCAAACATTTTTTTCTTATCATTATCAGCTCACTTAGTTTGGGTCATTTGCTGTGTGCACCTAGCAAATAATGCTCAGAAACACGAACGTAAACTGGATCTCCGCCATACTTTGTACTCAGCAGAAGGAAACTGATATGCCCGGATGAAAATGATTGAGATTTATTATTTATTGTTTGTTTCTTTTTCTATTGAGCGTGTGCAGTCGACCGATATTTTGCATTTGCAAATGCTGCTTATTTTCTGCGTTTCATTCAAATCAACAACAACAACAACAACAACAACAACAACTTACATATCATACATGAAATCATGTGCCAAGAATTTCTGATGTAGTTTGAAACGACTTCAGGATCAGTCTGGTGCCTAATTCCAATTAGTGCCGGCGGGATCAGTCGACTTTATCTTGAATCAGTCTTTAATTTCATATTTTCTATAAAGAATCTAGAATGTTTCATTTCATCTGAGTTACTCGTGGTTTGTGATTCACTTTGTTTTAAATCGGTCTTTGAATTTCGGAACATGACATGTTTCGGAATTTTCAGTTCGGAACACGAACACTTGCCCAGTTTCGCTTGTAGCTGTTTTGTGGCCTTCCTGCTCGGCTTAGCTATAAACAACTTGAACAGCCGCCGCCGTCGCCGCCGCCACCGTCGCAGCAGCAGCAGCAGCAGCAGCAGCAGCAGCAGCAGCAGCACCACCGCAGCACCACCACCACCAGCACCACCATCCACCACCACCAAAAATAACGACGACCGCTGATACCATCACTACTGCTTCAACCGCTTCTGCTACTCTCACTGTTACTATTGCTGTTGCTGCTGCTGCTGGTGCTGCTGCTCTGTTACTACTACTACTACTACTACTACTGCTGCTGCTGCTGCTTCTGCTGCTGATTCTGCTACTGCTGCTGTTACTGCTGCTGTTGTTATTGCTGCCACCATTACCGCTACCACTACTGCTTCTCCTCCTCCTCCTCCTACTATTACGACTACTACCGCTGTGCTGCTATTGCTGTTGCTATTACCATTACTATTACTACTACTTCTACTACTGCTACTACTATTACTTCTTCGACTACAACTGCTGCAACTGCTATTACCACTGCTGCAGCAGCTACCACTTCTGGTACTACTACTGCTACTACTACTACTAACTTCTTCTACCACCACCATCACCACCACCACCACCACCACTACCACCACCACCACCACCACCACCACTACCACTACTACTACTACTACTACTACTACTTTGTTGCTCATGCTGCTTTAACTGCTACTACTTCTTGCGCACGCGTTGTTGTTGCTGATGTTGATGCCATTTTGATGCCACTGTCTCCGGCCAGCTGGAAGCTGATAGAATGGTCACGGCACACACACAGCCGACCGTTCCTGCTACGTATGAGGAAGCCCAAAAACTCTCCTCCGCAGCAGATTCCGAAGAGGCTGGGTCACCCTGAACGGAGGCTATCAGGCGCACCAGATCCCATCAGGACACTGGAGAGGAGACACACCAGACTACAATCCACCGCCTTCGCACAGGACTTGCGGCCTCCGAGCACAGCTGAAGAGGATTGGCGTGGCAGCTACATCCCTATGCGATTGCGGCCAGGCTGACCAGACCCCATCCCATATTCTCCAAGACTGCCCCCTGCACGAGGACACACGGCATCAGTCCTGGCCCGGGGGGTGCGGACCTCAACACCAAGCTCTGGGGAACGGCAGCCGATCTTCGCCGGCTTGTGGCATCCCTCGGACTTAGACCTTGACTACGTAGCTGTCTAACGCCAAAGAGAAAGAAAGAGAAAGAAAGAAAGAAAAAAGAAAGAAAGGTCATGGCATGGAAAACAGCTTACGTGAATTCTAGTAGGCAAAAGTAGCAGGGAGGACTTTCGGTCTGAACGCAGCCACTGACCTCCACCAGAATCAATGAAGTAGGGTGACATGCGGTGTTTTCTTAGGCGATGTGTCCAATCGCTTCGTTCAATGGCGTCGTCCACGGAATTGGGGGGGAGCCAGGAGAGCAAAGTACATGCAGTGGCGCGGTTATGCGTGATGGCCGTCCCCTTCCCCCTCCCCCCTCCTGTCCCCCCCTCCCGTCCCTCCCACCACTCCCCCCAGGCTCCACTACTACGCTGCCTCGGTGAGTTAATGCACGTTTTTTATACCCCAATCTCAGGCCACGGGGACGGGGGAGGCTTCCCTCGGAATTAACTGTTAAAAAGTGATTTGTGTGTGTTTGATTTGATTCTCCTGATTTACAGGTTGGTTTCGTGGGTTTGGAAAGTGGTTCATATTCAGTAAGTCAGTCAGTCAGCCATCAGCTCACTCAGTCAATCAGTTAATCACATAATCAGCCATTTACTTGTTTACGTGATATATTGTGGTTAAAAAAAAGTATATTTGTTGTGTACATTTCTTCTTCTAATGGATACATCTAATTAATCTAATTTAGTGTAACGGACTCAAAGTTCCTTTCAGAAGCACGGGCAGGGTATAAGACAAAAAGGAGCATGCCTAGCTGTGCAAGATTGAACCTCAGACCCCAGAGAGACAAGCCCTTCCCAACACCAACCAGATCATTATCACAAACATCGTCGACTTCAAGAATGCCGTTGACGGTGTTCGGCATGACCTTCATGGCTGTGCGGTCAAGCACAGTTTAAACGTTGACAACCGCCTCATCCACATCACAACAGCAAGCTACATGGCTCAAGCCGCTCAATTCTCTCGAACAACATCTCTGGGGATTTCTATTAAAAAACACAACACTCACACACACACAACAAAAACACACACAACACCACACACACACACACACACACACACACACACACCACTTATTCACAGGAGAACGCCAAGGCTACCTCTTATCTCCATTCTGTTCAAACGCGATCG